>CM035417.1:53394795-53404795 GCA_020310875.1 Ceratopteris richardii | reverse complement strand
ATTTGAAATTCAAATGTTCACTCAATTCATATAAAGTGAAGAAGAAAAAACTCGCAGTTAGTCCTGTCATTTCAGCTCACTCCCCGAGGCATATTGTCATTGTAACTGAGTGTGTGTTAGTGCTACTCCATAGCCTACACCACCACACCTCAATTAGCTATGCTTGTCATGCTATTGAGCTTGTACAATCTTATCAATCAATAGATATATACACATTCATCATTTCTGGTTCTCTGTGTTATCTTCTCCAAGTCTGTCAACTTCAAAGGAGCATAACTCAAGATCTACTGAACCAAATCAAGAGATCTATAGCTCATTGGAACCAGCTCAAAGTCTACTACAAGCATACAAAATCTCAGAGGATTTCATTCAGCCATTTGGGAGAAATCCGTTTCGAAGTGCACACTAGTCTGTGTCTGTAGAGTTCCTAAAAAGTGGGGGGTAATTAGAATCTTGCTAACTTATTTCTCAGTGCATAGTTTATCAACTGAAGTGATTCCACTTGTGATTGGTAGCTTACTAAGGTACTTTAATACTCCCAAAAGGAATTGTTCCAATTTTAAGTGTGCTGGACACACTGAGTAAAAGTCTAAGCAGGTATCACTACAGGAATAGAAAGTTTTTTCTTGATTTTTGAAGTACCAAGTTATCTGTTTTGGTTTGATCATTACTCAAACCATTTCCAAAGTACATATATGGTTTCTTTGTGTCATTTGGAAGCTAAGCAAGTCCACTAAGCATCTCTGAAGAGAAAAGAGGGCAGGTGTGAAGCAGGTTTTGCAGCACCAACTGATTTCCTGAGTGTATCCAACCATCACTCCCAACAGTGGTATCAGAGCAAATAAGGTAATCATGGGTGATGGTTTCCCTTCTGTTGGTGCAATACAAGCCTTCACATTTGGCTTGGATATCTACTTTGAAGACTATACATGACGCGAAGACCATAGGGACTTATGCCTATGAGTTCTTACCAGTTTACCTCTTGTAAAAATATAAATGACTTGGCGCATCATTATGCAATCACGCCGAATTAATTGGAAGTCGTGAAAAGGCGGTTGATTGATCGAGAGAATATCTCAATCAGTTTTTTTTTAGGTGAAAGATTTTAGGAGATTGATTTGAATTCTAATTCAAGTCATCACTCAATTCCTATAAAAGCTACAAGAAAAAATGTCGCGGTGTGTTCTTCAATCATCCCGAGGCGCTCCAATAACCCCGAAGCATTACTGTATCAATTATTGAGTGTGTGAGGTCTACTTTATAGCCTACACCTCTGAGTACCATTGAGCTATGTTTATCATGCCAATGGGAATGTACATTTACATGATCTAATACAAATACTTACATTCATCTACTCTGTGATTTTCTGAGTCAATTATCTTCAAGTTTGAAGAAGTATATCTCAGGATCTACTGAACCAAATCAAGTGATTCAAAGCTTGATAGATTCAGCTCAAAACATACCACAAACAAACAAAGCTTGGAGCAACTTGATTCAGTCAATTTCAAGAAATCAAGAAATTACAGTCAAAGTGCTCACAGTTGCAGTTCTTACGGTAAACGAGTGATTTTCCGGTAGAAGAACGAAGTAGATCTTTCAGAGTAATGCAAAGCTTTGTATGAGAGATAGCTCACTCTATAGCTAGACATCTCTACTTTTAGTTGATAAATCTTTCCGGTGGAAAAGATATCTATACACTGCACAAAGTCTGACCGAAAAGAGACTGTCTGAACTAGAGAAATTTTTTCTTAAACTTCAGAAAAAGTTCTGTTAGTTAAGAGAGTTCATGTGTCACTTACTTACTTCATGTATGTTTACTTGAAGTAATTATAAACAAAATTATAGTTCATTCCGGTACAATTCCAGTACAATTACGGTGTCAATACAGTGGCAGTCTGGTGAAATTTCGGTCCAGTGAAATTTCGGTGAAATTTTTTCAGAAAAGTTAGAGCACTGTCTTATATTTTCTGCAAGGCTCAATCCTCATCGCATCATCAAGGAGTAGAAACAAAGAAAAAAATCAAAGAGGGCTGGTGCAAAGCAGGATTAGCAGTACCAACTCAATCTTCTGAGTGCATCCAACCATCACTTCCAACAGTGGTATCAGAGCATATAAGGTAATCATGGGTGATGGTTTCCCTTCCTTCATTGACAAATTGGACAGAAACAATTATCAGGCGTGGTCATTGAGGATGAAGACCTATCTACAAGGGAGAAGCTTGTTTGGATACATATCAGGAGATGAGGAATTGCCCTCATTCAAGACCAGAGGACTACCTACGAAGGAAGAACATGAGAGGCTCAACCAATGGTGTGCAAAAGATGCTTTGGCAAGGTCTTACCTTCTTAACTCTATATCTGACTTTCTTTTACCACATGTAAGGAATTGTAAGACTTCCCAAGAGACTTGGGAAATCTTGTCAAATTATTTTTCTTCCAATACAAGGGCAAGGAAGAATCAACTATGGATTGAATTCACCACTCTTAGGAAGCAATCAAAGCAATCAGTTTCAGATTTTGTCACCAAAGTCAAAGACATTGCAGATCAACTGGCAAGTATTGGAGAAGAGATTGAAGAAGAGCAAATAGTCAGACAAGTGATCAATGGACTAAAGGCAGATGACAAGTGGGAGAGCTTTACCACAGCAATGGACTTATACATGGACATCCAAGCACCTGATCTAACAACTCTGATTGGACAACTCTTTACACATGAAGCAAAGATCACAAAGAATGGAGAACAATCAAAAGGTAACAACTCTTCTGCCCTATATACTGATAAGAAGACTAAAGATAAAGGTTAAAATAAGAAGGTTGATGAAGAAGGTTCTACCTCCCAAGCAAACTATGCAGGGAGAGGTAGATCATCTAGAGGTAGGGGCAAAGGAGGTAAGTCAGGTAGGGGGAGACCCTACAATCAATCTCCATGCAATATTTGTGGCTTGTCTAACCATACCACGGATGAGTGCTACAGAAATTATAAGAATCAGAGAGGAAGAGGCTACTCTAGAGGAGGATATTCTCAAGGCAGAGGCAGATTCAACCAATCTCAAGGCTACCATGGCTACAACAATAATTATAACAACAACTACAATCACAATAGCAACTATCAAGGTGGATACAGAAATAGGAAAGACTACAACAATTATGCAGAGGAGCAAGATGATTCCCTGTTGATCATGAACATGACATCTAAGTCAGGTATCAATGATGATCACTTATTCTATATTGATTCAGGTTGCTCTAATCATGTAGCTGGAAATGTTGCATTACTTTCTGATTTGGAAGAACCCACGGGCAAACATCAAGTGCAGACAGGTGATGATACTAAACATTCAGTTATTAAAGTAGGCAATGTCAAAACAAGTGATGGTAATCAGAATTTATTAAGCAGAGTGTTGTATGTTCCAACAATCACCAAGAATCTGATGAGTGTAGGTCAGATTGTGGAAAAAGGTCTACAGGTCAGGTTCACTCAACATGGTGCATATGTGGAGGATCCAAGACATGGATTCAAAAGAATAGCCAAGGGAGAAAAATCAGGCAGGTTATTTACTTTTGAGCTTGAAGACACCAAAAACATTGCTCTGTACAATTACAAGGATCAAACGCTATCGGAATTGGAGATTTGGCACAAGAGGTTAGGACACATTGGAGAAAGGACCTTAAAGCAAATGTGCAGGGATCAATGTGTACTTGGGATACCTAATATATCCAAGCAACACATGATATACAAGTGTGGGGCTTGTCAATTTGGTAAGTCACACAGGTTGCCTTATAGCAAGAAAGGTTTCATGCATAAAGATTATCTAGAATTAGTGCATACAGATGTTTGGGGACCTAGCAAGGAGCCATCCTTATCTGGATCGAGGTACTATGTGTCTTTCATTGATGACTATAGCAGGTGGACTGTCTTATACTACATGAAACATAAAGATGAAGTATTTAATTGTTTCAAGAAGTATCTTGCACTGGTTGAAAATCAAACAGGAAGAAACTTGAAGAAGCTAAGATCAGATGGAGGAGGAGAATACTTCTCAAATGAGTTTGAAGACTTCTTGCAGGAAAGAGGCATCAAGAGGGAGATCACTACAAGGTACTCACCTGAACAAAATGGGGTAGCTGAAAGAAGGAATAGACTCATTGTAGAAACAGCGAGGTCTATGCTTAATGAAAAGAAGTTGCCAAATTACTTGTGGGCAGAGAGTGTATCTACTGCCACATATCTAATTAACAGGTTGCCATCAAAGACACTTGATGGAATGACACCCTATGAGGCTTGGCATGGTAAGAGACCATCTCTGGATCACTGCAAAATCTTTGCTTGTATTGCATATGTACATATACCTTCACAAGTAAGAGGAAAGCTAGATCCTAAAGCTGAAAAGTGTATCTTCATTGGTTATGATTTGAATCAGAAGGGATACAGATTCTACAACCCCTCAAACAAAGGCTTCAAGGTAAGCAGAGATGTCATCTTTGATGAGAATGACTCATGGTATGAGAATGAGTGCAGGAAGGTTAGTCTACCTTATGACATGGAAGAAGACTTTCCAAAACTTATCAGGCAAGAACCAACTCAGAAGGAGGACACAAGCTCAGATGATGAAGACACCATCAACATTGAAGAGTTTAAGGCTTGGAAATCCAAAGGGAAGATGAAGATGAAGCAACTTGAAGACAATCCAGAATCCTCAACTCAAGCTATGAGGAGATCTTCAAGGGAAAAGAAGAAACCTATTAGGTATGGGTATGATACTTCACTTGTAACCAAGCATTCTGTATATCTTGCAAAGGATCTATTGAATGAAGAACCAGGTTCATTTAAAGAAGCAATCACTAAACCAGAATGGAAGGAAGCAATGGATGAAGAAATGCAGGCTCTCAAAGAGAGTGACACTTGGGACTTAGTACCCAAGAAAGAGTCTATGAAGGTGATAGGATCCAGATGGATCTACAAACTCAAGAGGAACTCAGATGGTACAATAAACAGGTACAAAGCTAGATTGGTAGCCAAGGGTTTTGCACAAACCCAAGGCATTGATTATGAGGAGACATTTTCTCCGGTGGCTAAGATGCCAACTATCAGAGTTATGGTGAGTGTTGCTGCATCCAAGAACTGGAACATGTACCAATTGGATGTGAAGAATGCATTCTTGAATGGATGGATATCTGAAGAAGTCTACATGGCACAACCACCTGGCTATGAAGAACCTAATAAGGTAAATCATGTTTGTAAGTTGAAGAAGGCTCTGTATGGTTTAAAGCAGGCACCTAGAGCATGGAATTACAGATTGACAACATATCTCCAAGATCAAGGATTTGTGATGAGTAAAGCTGACACTTCTCTGTTCATAAAGAGGAGTAGTACAGAAGTAATATATTTATGTGTCTATGTTGATGACATTATTATTACAGGAAATGATTTTCAGGGAATTAGACACATCAGAGAACAAATGATGAAGGAATTCAAGATCAATGATCTTGGATTATTGAAGTACTTCCTAGGACTTGAATTGATCTACACAAATTCAGGTATCTATATTACTCAGAAGAAGTACATACAGGACATGGTCAAGAAGTTTAATTTGCAGGAAGCTAAAGTCTCAAACATTCCTATGGAGGTCAATCACAAACTCAGTGCACATGAAGGAGAAGAACTCAAAGATATTACAGGTTACCAAAGTATGGTAGGTAGTTTAAATTATGCTACCTTAACTAGGATTGATATATCATATGGTGTTAGTGTACTTAGCCAATTTATGCATAAACCAAGAATACCACATTTGGAGGCAGCAAAGAAGATAGTAAAGTACCTAAAGGGAACTCAGAACCATGGTTTGTACTTTCCTTATACATCAGACATTGATATTAAAGTTTATTCAGATGCAGATTGGGCAGGTTGCAAGGATGACAGGAGGAGTACATCTGGTTACATATGCTTTGCAGGTGATAAACCAATTTCTTGGTCAGCCAAGAAACAACCCACAGTAGCTTTGTCATCTACTGAAGCAGAGTATAGAGGGCTAGCAAATGCCACTCAAGAAGCTATCTGGTTGAAGCTTTTGTATACAGAGTTAGGCTTATACACAAGGCCTCCAGTTGTCTTTGGAGATAATACAAGTTCTCTTCATCTTGCAGCGAATCCAATATATCATGCTAGAACTAAACACATAGAGGTTCATTACCACTATGTGAGAGAGAAGTTGCTTAGTAAAGATATTCAGTTGACTTATGTGTCTACTGATATACAATGTGCAGATTTGCTTACTAAAGCATTGGATGGAAACAAGCTATTCAGGTTTAAGTCCATGATTGGATTACAGGATATCATTGAAGATTAAAGATGAAGACTTGAGCCAAAATGTTTGGCTTGAGGGGGAGCTGTTGGTGCAATACAAGCCTTCACATTTGGCTTGGATATCTACTTTGAAGACTATACATGACGCGAAGACCATAGGGACTTATGCCTATGAGTTCTTACCAGTTTACCTCTTGTAAAAATATAAATGACTTGGCGCATCATTATGCAATCACGCCGAATTAATTGGAAGTCGTGAAAAGGCGGTTGATTGATCGAGAGAATATCTCAATCAGTTTTTTTTTAGGTGAAAGATTTTAGGAGATTGATTTGAATTCTAATTCAAGTCATCACTCAATTCCTATAAAAGCTACAAGAAAAAATGTCGCGGTGTGTTCTTCAATCATCCCGAGGCGCTCCAATAACCCCGAAGCATTACTGTATCAATTATTGAGTGTGTGAGGTCTACTTTATAGCCTACACCTCTGAGTACCATTGAGCTATGTTTATCATGCCAATGGGAATGTACATTTACATGATCTAATACAAATACTTACATTCATCTACTCTGTGATTTTCTGAGTCAATTATCTTCAAGTTTGAAGAAGTATATCTCAGGATCTACTGAACCAAATCAAGTGATTCAAAGCTTGATAGATTCAGCTCAAAACATACCACAAACAAACAAAGCTTGGAGCAACTTGATTCAGTCAATTTCAAGAAATCAAGAAATTACAGTCAAAGTGCTCACAGTTGCAGTTCTTACGGTAAACGAGTGATTTTCCGGTAGAAGAACGAAGTAGATCTTTCAGAGTAATGCAAAGCTTTGTATGAGAGATAGCTCACTCTATAGCTAGACATCTCTACTTTTAGTTGATAAATCTTTCCGGTGGAAAAGATATCTATACACTGCACAAAGTCTGACCGAAAAGAGACTGTCTGAACTAGAGAAATTTTTTCTTAAACTTCAGAAAAAGTTCTGTTAGTTAAGAGAGTTCATGTGTCACTTACTTACTTCATGTATGTTTACTTGAAGTAATTATAAACAAAATTATAGTTCATTCCGGTACAATTCCAGTACAATTACGGTGTCAATACAGTGGCAGTCTGGTGAAATTTCGGTCCAGTGAAATTTCGGTGAAATTTTTTCAGAAAAGTTAGAGCACTGTCTTATATTTTCTGCAAGGCTCAATCCTCATCGCATCATCAAGGAGTAGAAACAAAGAAAAAAATCAAAGAGGGCTGGTGCAAAGCAGGATTAGCAGTACCAACTCAATCTTCTGAGTGCATCCAACCATCACTTCCAACACCTTCATTCATTGACAAATTGGACAGAAATAATTACCAGGCTTGGTCATTGAGAATGAAGACCTATCTACAAGGGAGAAGTCTATTTGGATACATATCAGGAGATGAGGAGTTGCCCTCATTCAAGACTAGAGGACTACCTACAAAGGATGAACATGAGAGGCTCAACCAATGGTGTGCAAAGGATGCTTTGGCAAGGTCTTATCTCTTAAACTCTATATCTGATTTTCTTTTACCTCATGTAAGGAATTGTAAGACTTCCCAAGAGACTTGGGAAACCTTATCAAACTACTTTTCTTCCAACACAAGGGCTAGGAAGAATCAATTATGGATTGAATTCACAACCCTTAGGAAGCAGCCCAAGCAATCAGTCTCAGAATATGTGACAAAGATCAAAGATGTGGCAGACCAATTAGCAAGCATTGGAGAGGAAATTGAAGAAGAGCAAATAGTCAGGCAAGTGACAAATGGACTCAAGGCAGATGATAAGTGGGAAAGTTTCACCACTGCAATGGATCTCTATATGGACATGCATACCCCTGATCTCACAACACTCATGGGCCAACTATTTACACATGAAGCAAAGTTTACAAAGGCTGGAGATCAATCAAAAGGTAATAATCCCTCTGCTCTCTATACTGATAAGAAGGTTAAAGATAAAGGCAAGAAGAAACAGGATGAAGAAGGCTCTTCCTCTCAAGCTAATTATGCAGGGAAAGGTAGGTCATCTAGAGGAAGAGGCAGAGGAGGTAAGTCAGGTAGGGGGAGACCCTACAACTCATCACCATGCAACATTTGTGGATTGTCCAATCATACCACAGATGAATGCTACAAGAACTACAAAAATCAGAGAGGAAGAGGCTACTCAAGAGGTGGATACTCTCAAGGGAGAGGCAGATTCAACCAACATCAAAGCTACAATGGATACAACAACCAATACAACAACAACTACAACAACAACCACAATGGAAACTACCAAGGTGGATTCAGAAATAGAAGAGACTACAACAACTACACAGAGGAGCAAGATGACTCCCTATTGATCATGAATATGACCTCCAAGATAGGTACAAATGATGATCATTTATTTTACATTGACTCAGGATGTTCTAACCATGTAGCTGGCAATGTGGCACTACTTTCTGATTTGGAAGAGCCCAAGGGCAAACATCAGGTACAAACAGGTGATGACACTAAACACTCTGTTATCAAAATTGGAAATGTGAAGACATGTGATGGTAATCAGAACCTATTAAGCAGGGTACTCTATGTACCAACAATAACTAAGAATTTAATGAGTGTTGGTCAGATTGTGGAGAAAGGTTTGCAGGTCAGATTCACACAACATGGAGCATATGTGGAGGATCCAAAACAAGGATTCAGAAGGATAGCCAAAGGGGAGAAATCAGGTAGATTATTTACATTTGAGCTAGAAGATACAAAAAACATTGCTTTATATAATTACAAGGATCAGACACTTTCAGAGTTAGAGATATGGCATAAGAGATTAGGGCACATAGGTGAAAGGACTCTTAAGCAAATGTGCAGGGATCAATGTGTGCTTGGGATACCTAATGTATCCAAGCAACACATGATTTACAAATGTGGATCATGTCAATTTGGTAAGTCTCACAGATTACCCTACTCAAGGAAAGGTTTCATGCATGAAGACTACCTAGACTTGGTACACACAGATGTTTGGGGACCTAGCAAGGACCCTTCCATTTCTGGTTCAAGGTATTATGTGTCCTTCATTGATGATTATAGCAGGTGGACCATTTTATACTTTATGAAGCATAAAGATGAAGTGTTTAATTGTTTCAAGAGGTATCTTGCACTTGTTGAAAATCAAACAGGAAGAAGTTTGAAGAGGCTAAGGTCAGATGGTGGAGGAGAATACTTCTCCAATGAGTTTGAAGATTTCTTGCAGGAAAGAGGCATCAAAAGGGAGATCACTACAAGGTACTCACCTGAACAAAATGGGGTAGCAGAAAGAAGGAATAGACTTATAGTAGAAACAGCTAGGTCTATGCTTAATGAGAAAAAGTTGCCAAATTACCTATGGGCAGAGAGTGTATCCACTGCCACTTATCTCATCAATAGGTTGCCATCCAAATCACTTGATGGCATGACACCCTATGAAGCTTGGCATGGTAAGAGACCCTCTCTGGATCATTGCAAAATCTTTGGTTGTGTAGCATATGTGCATATTCCCTCACAGGTAAGAGGAAAGCTAGACCCTAAGGCTGAAAAATGTATCTTCATTGGTTATGATTTGAACCAAAAGGGATACAGATTCTACAACCCCACAAACAAAGGGTTCAAGGTAAGCAGAGATGTCATATTTGATGAAAATGACTCTTGGTATGAGAATGAATGCAGGAAAGTGAG
>CM035417.1:53384795-53389795 GCA_020310875.1 Ceratopteris richardii | reverse complement strand
CTATCTATCTATCTATCTATCTATCTATCTATCTATCTATCTATCTATCTATCTATCTATCTATCTATCTATCTATCTATCTATCTATCTATCTGTCTATCTATCTATCTATCTATCTATCTATCGATCTATCTATCTATCTATCTATCTATCGATCTATCTATCTATCTATCTATCTATCTATCTATCTATCTACCTATCTATCTATCTATCTATCTATCTATCTATCTATCTATCTATCTATCTATCTATCTATCTATCTATCTATCTATCTATCTATCTATCTATCTATCTATCTATCTATCTATCTATCTATCTATCTATCTATCTATCTATCTATCTATCTATCTATCTATCTATCTATCTATCTATCTATCTATCTATCTATCTATCTATCTATCTATCTATCTATCTATCTATCTATCTATCTATCTATCTATCTATCTATCTATCTATCTATCTATCTATCTATCTATCTATCTATCTATCTATCTATCTATCTATCTATCTATCTATCTATCTATCTATCTATCTATCTATCTATCTATCTATCTATCTATCTATCTATCTATCTATCTATCTATCTATCTATCTATCTATCTATCTATCTATCTATCTATCTATCTATCTATCTATCTATCTATCTATCTATCTATCTATCTATCTATCTATCTATCTATCTATCTATCTATCTATCTATCTATCTATCTATCTATCTATCTATCTATCTATCTATCTATCTATCTATCTATCTATCTATCTATCTATCTATCTATATCTATCTATCTATCTATCTATGTATCTATCTATCTATCTGTCTATCTGTCTATCTATCTATTTATCTATCTACCTATTGACCTACCTATCTCTCTCTCTCTATCTATCTATCTATCTATCTATCTATCTATCTATCTATCTATCTATCTATCTATCTATCGATCTATCTATATATCTATCTATCTATCTATGTATATCTTGGTACAATTCACAAGCCTAGACATTTGTCTTGAAGGATACCTTGAAGTCCATACACATATGGAGAAGCATAGGAACAAATGCTAGTGGTTAATTAGCACTTTACTTTTTTGTAAAAGTAACTTTTGACTTTGGAATCTTTGTAAACACCTGCCAAGGGAATCTTGTGAACTTTATTAGTTGTAAAGCATCAATGAAGTAGATGGAATATCTCCTAGGATGTAGGAGCTTGATTAAAGAGAGCCAAAGTTTGAATTCAAATTCAAACTTTGAACTAAATCACTATAAAAGGTCAACTCAAAATGTCGTGGGTAGAAGACTCATAGCCCGAGCTCATCTCTGTCACTTCTGAGTGTGTGTGAGGCCTACACTCTATCCCATACCTATCTACACCATTAGCCAATGATCTTCATGCCAATGGCATTGTATAAAAGTGTTCATTAATACATATATCTACATTGTTGATTTCTGAGTTCTCTGTCATAGTACTTGAAAGTATGTCAACTTGTGGAGAGCATATCTCAGTCATTTCTCCATCAAATTCAAAGCTCTAAAGCTTGTTTGAGCCACCTCAAAGCTTTCTACGTGCTATCAAAATTGAAGAGATTCTATCGAGCCATTTCAGAGAAAAGCTTGTTGAGGGGATCACTGGTCAAAGTCTGCAAGAGTCCTAGAAAATCGGGGGTAAAAGGTTTACTTGCTAAATTGATTTCTCTGAGCATAGTTAATCTTTTTACATCATTCCACTTGGAATAGTTAGCTTGCTAAGCTAAATAGATACTTCTAAAAGGAATTTTTCCAATTCCTACTGTGTTGGTCATACTGAGTAAAAGATCCAACAGGTGTAAAGTAAAAAATAGAAGGTTTTCCTTGAAGCTTGAGATTCAAAGTTGTCTGTTTTGATTCAATCTTTACATACATCATTTCCAAAGTACATAGTCCATTTTATGGTGTCATTGGAAAGCCAAGGAGGTCTTCTTATCAACTCTAAAGCATCAAAGGGCTGGTACAAAGCAAGATTTGGTAGTACCTACTCAATCTCTTGGAGTGTCCATTCATCTTTCCTAACAGTGGTATCAGAGCCAGTTAAGGTAAAATGGGAGATGGTTTTCCTTCATTTATTGATAAATTGGATAGGAACAACTATCAGGCATGGTCTCTAAGGATGCAGAAATACCTACAAGGAAGAATTCTTTATGGATACATCTTAGGAGATGAGGAATTGCCCTCATTCAAAACAAGAGGATTGCCAACAAAGGAAGAACATGAAAAGCACAACACATGGTGTGGTAAGGATGCACTAGCAAGGTCTTACTTACACAACTCCATCTTTGATTTTCTTTTGCCACATATTAGAAACTGTAAGACATCCCAAGAGACTTGGGAAACCTTGTCATCCTACTTTTCTTCCAAACAAGGGCCATAAGAAATCAGTTGTGGATTGAATTCACCACATTAAGGAAGCAACGTAAGCAAGCTATTTGAGAATTTGTGACTAAGATTAAAGATGTAGCAGATCAGTTAGCAAGCATAGGAGAAGAAATTGAAGAAGAGCAGATTGTAAGGCAAGTGATCAATGGGATCAAAGCTGATGACAAATGGGAAAGCTTCACCACTGCCATGGACCTTTGCATGTACATGCAGATTCCAGACCTTACCACTCTCATGGGACAATTATTCACTCATGAAGCCAAGCTCAACAAGAATGGAGATACATCCAAAGGTAATAGCTCTTCTGCCCTATACACTGATAAAAGTAAGTCTAAAGATAAAGGCAAGAACTAAAAGATAGAGGATGAAGGCACTACCTCCCAAGCGAACTATTCAGGGAGAGGTAGATCATCAAGAGGAAGGGGCAGAGGAGGTAAGCAAGGTAGGGGGAGATCCTACAACTCCTCACCATGCAACATTTGTGGTTTATCAAATCATACTATAGATGAGTGTTTCAAGAATTACAAGAATCAGAGAGGAAGAGGATATCAAAGAGGTGGATATTCATAGTCAAGAGGTAGATTCAACCATCACCAAGGCTACAACAACAACTACAACAACAATTACAACAACAACTACAATGGCAACTACCAAGGAGGATTCAAATCCAGAAAGGCCTACAACAACTATACAGAAGAGCAAGATGATTCTCTTCTGATCATGAACATGACTTCAAAACCAGATATAAATGATGACCACCTATTCTACATTGACTCAGGATGCTCAAATGATGTGGCTGGCAATGTAGGTTTACTCTCTAATCTTGAGAAACCAAAAGGTAAGCATCAAGTACAAACAGGTGATGACACTAAGCACTCAGTAGTTAAAGTTGGAAATGTTAAGACTTGTGATGGAAATCAGAACTTGTTGAGTAGGGTACTCTATGTACCGACCATCACCAAAAATTTGATGAGTGTTGGATAGATTGTGGAGAAAGGTTTGCAGGTTAGATTCAACCAATTTGGAGCATTTGTGGAGGATCCAAGGCATGGGTTCAAGAGAATAGAAAAAGGAGAAAAATCAGGTAGACTTTTTTTTCAGAGCACACAGTGCTTGGGTGCTTCCATGTGTGTAGGCAATGACACCAAGCCTATGAGATGTCCAAGAAATCGTTGCACAGAAGGTTTGAAGAATTCTGTACATCAGACGGTCGCAACTCAGATTTGATTCCCTGATCTCATCAACCTCATCAAGTGAAATACCTCTTGAAGGAATCTCATCAAAATCATTAGAAAAGGAAGGTTGGGCTGCTATATCCGCTGCCCACACACGGATGGGAGAAGGGGAGGATGATTATCAAGGCCATGAGCCCATTGACAAAGAAGGTCGGCTGGGCATGGACAGAGAGTCAGGCAATTAAGACCATCGGGATGTCAAGCATCAAGGTAGCATATAGTTAAAGATCTCTAGAGGTCATAACGACAGCATCCAACATAAGTGATGCCCACATATTGATGTGAGAGACGCATGACAACCATCAAGTCAATGAGAAGTAACACGAGAAGATGACACTCTCCTCTATGACATCCTACATTATTTAGCAGGGAAAATTTATGGCCTCAATATCTAGGTTTGAGTATTAGGCTAAGGTCAGATGGAGGAGGTGAGTACTTCTCAAATGAGTTTGAAGACTTCTTGCAGGACAGAGGCATTAAAAGAGAAATCACCACAAGGTATACTCCTGAACAGAATGGGGTAGCTGAGAGAAGAAATAGGTTGATTGTTGAAACAACTAGGTCAATGTTGAATGAAAAAAGATTACCTAACTACCTATGGGCAGAGAGTGTTTCTACTGCCACTTACCTCATAAACAGGTTACCATCTAAGTCCCTTGATGGGATGACACCTTATGAAGCATGGCATGGTAAGAGACCCTCACTAGACCATTGCAGGATATTTGGATGTGTAGCATATGTACACATTCCTTCTTAGATAAGAGGTAAGCTAGACCCTAAGGCTGAGAAGTGTATCTTTATTGGATATGATCTGAATCAAAAAGGATACATGTTTTACAACCCTTCAAATAAGGGATTCATGGTTAGTAGAGATGCTATCTTTGATGAAAATGATTCTTGCTATGAGAATGAATGCAGGAAGTTTGAACTACCCTATGTCTTGGAGGAGGAGTTTCCAAGTCTTGCTAAGGAGGAACCTACTCAGAATGAAGACACTACTTCAAATAATGAAGATGTTATCAACCTTGAAGAATTCAAGGCATGGAAGTCCAAAGGCAAAGTCAAAATGAAGAAGCTTGAAGACATACCTGAATCTTCAAATCAATCAATCAGAAGATCACAAAGGGAGAGCAAAAAACCTATCAGATATGGGTATGATACATCCCTTGTTACTAAACACTTTGTTTATCTTGCCAAAGATTTTTTAATTGAAGAACCAGGATCATATGAAGAAGCCATGACCAAGACAAAATGGAAGGAAGCTATGGATGAGGAGATTGAAGTACTCAAAGAAAGTGACATATGGGAGCTAGTACCAGAGAAAGAATCCATGAAGGTAATAGGATCCAGATGGATCTA
>CM035417.1:53227295-53377295 GCA_020310875.1 Ceratopteris richardii | reverse complement strand
TCTATTCCACTTTCCCTTTCCCTTTGAAAGAGATCTTTTGAATTCAATTGCTCTGGTCATCCATAATTGAGAACATGCACATGAGTTCTCCATATTTTTTCCTTCCAAAATAATGGAGAATCAAACTCCCATGCGAAGGAAAATTATCATGAAAAGTAGACTAAATGAACTCCTTATGAAATGTAGATTAAGAGATGGTTTTTAAACATCTCTTCTCTCCAAAAGGAAAACCTACTCTATTCTTCTCATATGAAGAAATCATATTTTCCTTTCCTTTTTCTCTCTCTCAAAGAACAGGAGCTAAAGCGAAACCTCTGAGCTAAAGTGTGATCTCTCCTCAATCTCTGAGCTGGTTCCCACTTTCTCGTTTCCTTGAAAGAGAAACTTGTGAATTCATTTGCTCCTCTCTTCTATACCAATGCATAATCCCTCATTACATACACTTCTATGACGATGGAGAATAAATCTCCCGTAGCTAATGAAGGCATATCCAATCAAACTCATGGAACTATCCTTCTTGAAAACCTCAAAATTATTATGTTATATAAATGGTGATAAAATCACCTACCACATTCTCTACTGGAAGAATAAATCTTCCCTAAACTATGAAGGATAACTCCCAATCTTAAGGAGATGTCTACTAAGAGCTCTCCTCTGATCTAGTGAGACATGCCACCATGAATGATGAGTCCTTTTTCTCCTTGTCCATAGAAGAAGAGTGCTCAAAGGGAAGTCGTTTCCACTATCCCATACTAGTGGAATATGCACTCCAATCCATGCATGTACATATAAAACATGCCATAATATAAAGTAAGATGCGTGAAAATATAAAGCATACATCCCTAAATGATTTGGTATTGGAATTGCATGCATCCAATCCTCCTTGAAGAGCTTGGAGACCTCTGCGCCTTCTTCGTCAGATCCTAATATAAACTTTTAAGCGTCCAAAAACATCGGATCACTTGCCAAAACATAAAGCATAGTCAAATGATTATCAAAATAATGCAAATTCACCCAAAAAAATGCATTTTTAATCCCTCTTTACACCAACAAAAACCATTTTAGGACCTAAAAATAACCTCAAACTGAAATATATATCATGCACAAGTGTCTTGAAGTGAAACTACTTTAATTGCCTTCCCAGTTTCCAAGATATGGCTCCCGGAACGTAGTTGCTGAAAACTATTCAGACTTTGCAGACCTATAAAGACATGGAAAAATATATAATTTCCAAACTTTCTTTTTCAAATACTCAAAATAGATCTTTTCCTCTTTGAAACGAGCCATAGCACATCCAATGTGGAGTTTTATAGCCCAAGATATGGCCTTTCTAAGCAGGACATGCCAAACTAGTGGACTATTGGAGGGGCTGGAAAAAGTGTGAAAATGTGATTTTTGGAGTGGCCAAAAGCATTCCTCCATCAAGCAAATCCTAGTATTCTCTCCATATCCTTAGAGAGTATTATATGAATATGATTGGACCTATTTTCATCTTTCCAAATCCTCCCTTAGTGCATGCTAATTTGCTCCCCAAAAGAGGCTTAGATCTAGATTTTAACTTTTATGCAAAAACTTAAATGGGAGCTTTTAGCAAGCTTCTAATCCACTCCTAATGTGGATTTTTCTTGGATTTTCTCATTCTATATTATATTAGAAACAAAACCTTTTAGTCTTCCTCAAGCGGTCTATTGTAGCTCGCATGGTGTCATACACACAGAGACATGCTTTTTTCACCTCCCAACCATGTCCGAACTCTCTACATGAGAAACTCTCTTATGAGAGTATTTTTTACTTTATCTTCTACCAAATGTGGAGTCAATTCAAATGATGCCATGGCATGCTCTTCAAGACCCCCATATATACATCATGTGACAACATTGAAGATTATGATCTTCAAATTCTTATTTGTGTTGCAGATCTGTTGCACCTATTGTAGAGCAACTTTGTTGGGATGGCAGAGTGCTTAGGTGCATGCATTGATAGATTTTTCTATCAAACATGCCTTTATCCCTCACATTCGGTCTTGCAAAACAATAAAGGATGCTTGGGATGAACTTACCACTTTATAACATGTAAGAATGAGGCTCGTGTTGCTTACCTCCAAAAACGTTGGAGATTGAGTTTATGAATGAAGGGGATTCCATGGATAGTTTCTTCACAAAGATCAAAGATTTGAAGGAGCAACTGATTCTTGCAGTTGAAGTCTTACTAGATAGTTCACTTGTGTAGAGTTTTATTAATGGTCTTTCAGATTTGTATAAGATTTTTGCTTCTACTCTTTGATTGATGATGAAGGTCTGAAGAACGGATAGAACTCAAGGGTTATAAAAACCCTTAATACCATTTGTTTATGTCCTAAAAATAAAAGGACAATCTTCCAAATGGGAAATGAGTTGTTATCTTCTTTAGATGAACAATGTGACTGGCTAATTAATCATTCCTTTGCATAAGATTCTTGATTATGTCCAAAGATAATATCTAGTTGACACATAAACTAGGTCTATTAGCAATTGACATAGAATGGTTTTTTATGTTTATATATTTTGGTAGTGATGTGTGTAAACACATATAGGACTATTGGGGCTCTTTTTCCCTATTTAGGAGGATTTTTTTCTTGACCAGTATATATGCCTATAACCCTAACTCGTGACTTATCTTTGTACATTCATGTGGTAATACATTCAATACTATTTGTTGTGCTCCAAGCTCCTTCTTCTTCTTCTTCCTTGTATTTTTCGCATGCTTCTATAGACCTCAGACTCTAACAATTTGTATCAAAGTAGGTCATCACTTCATCTAGGGCATTGTTGCACCCCTTTGGTCATAGTCTCTAAATCGCATGAAAATTGGTGAGCATACTTATGGCAATTACGAGTTCAAAATAGCTTCTCCTTGTAGTGTCCAAATTATGAACTGAGCTCATTTTAGCCTTCGAATGCACTATCATAAAGCATGTACAGAAAATTTTTTCCTTTTGTGCCAAACATGTATACAAGTTTCAATTCTCCAACGAAAGTGCCTGAAAGTCTTCTAGAGGTTTAGCAATTCTTGTCATGGTAGTTTTGTTCAACTTTTTGAGATACAATCATTTTTCTACATTAAGGTATTTTGGTCATTAGGTATGGCTGAAAGCAATGATATATTTTGTATGTTGGCTATTGAGGACACGTTAGATGGTACGAATTACCCATTATGGGCATATATGAGCATCATATAATAGTAGCAAGAGGGCTCTAGAATATTGTGTAGGGTATTGAAAAATGACCTATTACACCTACAAATACAGTTATTGAAGGTGATGTAGATGGGGTTGAAGATGATGATCTTCACGTTCTTGCCTGTGTTGTAATTCCTATTGCACCTACTATAGAGAAACTTTTTTTGGGATGACAGAGATGTTAAGGCACATACGTTCATAGCTTTGTTTGTCAAACGTGCAATTATCCTTCGCATTCACTCCAAAATAGTAAAGAATGCTTGGGATACACTTACCACTTTGTACTAGGCAAGAAATGAGGCTCATGTTGCTTACCTCCAAAAATAGTTGGAGAGTGAGCATATGAGTGAAGGAGATTATATGGATGGTTTTTTGACAAAGATCAAATATTTGAAGGAGTAGTTGATTTTTGTTGATGATGTCTTACTAGATAGTTCACTTGTGCAAATTGTTCTTATTGTCTTTAATCGTCTTCCACATTCATATCAAAGTTTTGCTTCCTCTCTTCAATTGATGATGAAAGGAAATCCAAATGCTGTAACATTTGAGGAGTTAGTCTTTGTTTGATTGCAAGAAGAATAACCCAAGCAGAACACATCTATTATGCATGTAGCACATCAAGCTTTCTTAGCTAGTCAGAAAGCCAAAGGTAAATTGATTTGATCTTATATTCAAGAGATTTTATGGACATTTTTTTGACAAAGGTCAAATATTTGAAGGAGCAGTTGATTTTTGGTAATGAAGTCTTACTAGATAGTTCACTTATGTAGACTATTCTTAATGGCCTTCCATATTCATATCATATATTTTCTTCCACTCTTTGGTTGATGATGAAAGGCAATCTAAATGCCTTAACATTTGAGGAGTTAGTCTCTATTTTGTTGCAAGAAGAACAATCTAGGTAGAATAGGTCTATTATGCTTTATGTAGATCAAGCTTTCTTAGCTAGTAGAAGGGCAAAGGTAAATTGAGCTCATTTACTAGTGGGCAAAAATTTGCTAATGTTGCTCAAGTGAAGAAGGAAGATAGAGATGAGAAGAAAAAAAAAAGAAGAAAAGATTTTGCAAATAATTTAAAGGAAATGATGACATTATAAAGAGTTGTCCAAAACTAGCTGCAAAAGAGGAAAATGAAGAAAGAGGCTGGAATGGTTGGTGTAGAGGCCTCTATACCTAAAACAAAGCCTGTTAATCTTGTGTAGAATGAATAATGGGCATTTACTATTGTTTGCAGCTATGACCCATTGTCTCATGAGCAATGTATTTCTATAGTAGACTCATATGTTTGGTACTTTGAAATGGGGGCAACCAAACATATTACCATGCAATGCATTTTCTTTAGTTCACTTGAGTGTGGCCCTAAAGGGAATACTATCACATGTGCTAATAAGTCATCTTATCTTGAAATGGAATCTGGTAAGATCATTCTAACTACTATTGATGGTAGTTCATTTGCATTGTTAGATGCTTTGTACGTACTAGGGATCAATGAAAATTTATTGTGAGTTTCAGCATTAGCCAAAATTGGCTTAGTTGTCAAATTCATTAATGACACATGTACAATTCATCAACTTTCAAATGGTGATGTTATTATTGTTTCTCACAGTTTATGTCATGGGTTGTATAAGCTCATAGACTATGCAAAATCTATGAATGATTCAGCATGTGTAGTTCAAGATTCTATGGCTATCTTAGATGCAAAGATTTAGCATGCACTTTTTGGTCATCTGGATATTGTCAGTTTACTATGGCTGCAAAAATCTGAAATGGTTTCCTCTCTTCCCAAACTTGAGGAACCTTGTAAACATGTTTGTGAAGGTTGTATTTTTGGCAAAATGCAATGTTCTTCTTCCCTAAAGATGGTTCAGTTTGAGCTGCTCATAAATTGCAGCTTGTTCATAGGGATGTTTGTGGTCCTATGCAGTCACATTCTTTTGGTAACTACCTTTTCTTAGGGACTTTTATTGATGATTATTCCTGACATGCATGGGTGTACCCATTGAAAGCAATGTCTGAAGTGTTTATGTGCTTCAAACAGTTTCTAACTATGGTTGAAAATCTATCAAGATGTAAATTTAGCACCCTCTATTTTGATCAAGGGAGGGAATACATGTCTTCTAATTTTAATGCATTTCTAACTGAGCATGGGATAAAAGATGAGTTGTAGTGTGTCATGTATACCTCAACTCAATAGAGTTGTTCAAAGAAAGTACAGGTCTCTCATGGAACTGGCTAGGTGTATGGTGAAAGTCACGCTTTACCATATAGCTTTTGGCTTGAGGCTATTATGTGTGTAGCATATGTAGTTAAAAGGTTTCCCACAAAAGTACTATAATATATCACTTCATATGAGGCTTGGCATGGTCGCAAGCTATCTGTTGCTCATCTACGTGTCTTTGGTTGTCTAGCATATGCATTAGTGCCTAAACAACAATGTCGGAAATTGGACGATGAAATAGTGAAATGTATTTTTTTGGGTATAATTTTGGAAGCAAAGGCTATCATGTGTATCATCTATAGAGTAAACACATTTTGGTTAGTCATGATGTTGTTTTTGTGGAAGATACAATTTTGCATTAGTTTCATGTACTAAGGAGACATCATTTAGCTCCAAAGATGTGTATGACACTTTGCTTTTTATAGGTGGACTCTCAAGTGTTGGTCAAAATGAGGCAATTTCACAGCCTTTACATGATTCAAGTGATGATGCACATCATTCCATTTCTTAAATAGATTTAGATGATGAACTTGTTGTTGAGAGGGGTGATATAGAAGAGGAAAAAATTGTGCCTAAATAGTTGGTGCAAACTTTGAGAGATAGCAAATTATATGTACGACTATCATATCATACTCATTCAATCTCATAAAGTGCTTCCTTTGCATCATATTACTATGCTATAGTTGCATGTAGTCTTTGTGATGAGAATGAGCTTGTTTCTTTTAATAAAGCACAAAATTCAAAACATTGGGTGGATGCTATGCAATCAAGATATCACTCTATTATGAAGAATGGTACTTGGTCTTTATGTGATCTGCCCCCATACAAAAAGGCCATTAGCACTAAATGGGTATACAATTTGAAGCATAAACTTGATGGAACAATTGACAAGTATAAAACTAGGCTTGTTGCAAAAGGTTATGCTCAAGAGAGAGGCATTGATTTTGATGAGATGTTTGCATCCACATACCAAATGACCACTATTTGTAGCATCTCTACACTTGCAGCTCATCATGGTTGGTATGTACATAAGTTGGACATTAAAATTGAATTTCTAAATGGTGACCTGCATGAAGAAGTGTATGTATTTTAGCCTCATGAATTTGTGCAGATAGGGTATGAAAACAAAGTGTGCACATTGAAAAAGGCATTATATGGTTTGAATCAAGTACCATGTGTATGGTATGAAAAGATACATACCCATGGTTTTGAGAACAATCCAACTAAAAGCACTTTATATGTTAAGCATAAAGATTGTTGAAGGAGATGGTGGATATATTCCAAAAATGAAGTGGTGTTGCAAATCCTTGCTTCACATCAACCAAGAACAAGTTGAGAAGTATAAAGTAGACCCATTCAGCTTCCCAAGAATCATAAATAATCACCTAAGTGCTTTGGAGTATGATCCTCTAATCAATGGATCAAAACAAATGAGTAGAAGATTCAACTATGAGCTAAGACTTGCTATTTTGGTCTCTACACATGCTCAATAAAATGAGCAGAGCTCTTAGCCTGCTAGCAATTGATCAAATTCCCTTTGGGAGTATCTAATTTACTTAGATAGCTAACAAGAACAAGTTATCTCACTTGAAGTGATCAAGTGTACTATGAGAATTGTGTTTAGCAAATCAATTGACCATCCCGACAATTTTGGGCTTTTGTAGTATGCAGACTAGTGAGAAAAACTTTGATGATATCTCGAAATTCAATGAAGCAATGGAAATGAAACTCTGTAGCAATAAACTAGATAGTATGCTAAATCTATAACACTTTAAATCACATCAAAGGGTCAAGTATGCACTGAGACCAAGTCTGAGAAGTTCACTATTCTAAGATGAACATTACAAAGAAGAGAAGTAGAGATGTGATCAATGTATATGTATTAAATCACATAGATATACAATAACATTGGCAATGTGTGAGGGTAATGATGGAGCTATGGAATGAGCTCACTAAACACTAAGTATCCCTCTCAAAATGATCTTCAAATCGGGCTTAATCACGTGTGATTTTGTTCCATTTTTATAGCTGGCATTGGAACCACTTTTTGAATTTTATATTCAAACTCTTGCCATAAAGTGAATCCTAAACGTTAGGACTTGTTTCCTTACAAATCTCCTACCAAATGATTCATGATTTTATTCTTCCTAACTTCACATGAGAGTAAGTGCTATGCAATTTTACAAGTAGGAGACGAACCTAGGACACCTAGAGGGAAATCTATACTAACAAGGATACTAAACCTAGAATGCATCCCTCAGGACAATAGAAGCATTGAATTGTTCCTGAACAAGGACACTGATGAAGCGTTTTGGAGGTACAAAATGGAACAACCTAGGAAGGGAGGCTCCACTACTATTTATGAATTCAAGGAACGAGATACACCTGGAAAGGTAGTATATTTGGGCAATACTTCAGAGCGAATCTTTGTAGTGCCGGATCATGCGAGACATGCCTATACATGGAGAGGGCAGTTAGTATTTCCTCCATCAAGAACAAATGTAAATGCTAGTTATCATGGTGCTGGGATATCCTCAACCCATGGCACACAAAGAGAGAAGAACAAAGAAAGGCCAAAAGTAAGTTTCACTCCCCCATAGGGAGGGATAGACCAACCATGGACACCGATAGATTAGAAAGACAAAGGGAACCAAGAAAACCAAGTGGTAGAGAAGATTTTCCTCTAGCAAGACCACGCGAACATCCAAGGATATTAAGACCCACTCAATTAGTAAAGTTGATGAAAAATTACTTTGATGGGACATGAGATCCTTATGACCACATGGCCGACTTTAAGCAAGTATTGCGAGCAGAGCAAGTAGAAGACATGTTTATGCAACACGTGTTTGGACTCATGCTAAAGAACACAGCTTTAACTTAGTTCCAACCATTGCAAAAAAGGAAATTTAGGGATATTCATCACTTGTTAGAGTCATTCATAATAGAATTCTCTAAAAGTGGAATCAGACATGATACTTCTTTGTTGATTCACAGCTTCAAACAGACCCCATAGGAAATAGTCAGACTTGCAGGACATAGGTTTAGACAATATGTCAAGAGATGTCCAATGCAAGAACTACCCTCACAAGCCAAGTAAGTGCCTTTGTTTTTAGAGGTCCTCTTGAGATCTAAACTACACTCCTATGTATACCTCAAGGAACCCATAACACTAGAGCAATGTTTAAGAATTTGTATAGACATTGAGGATAACCTAGGAGATGAACTGGAACTTTCAAAGGTCTATAAAGACTCAGATAACTCATCTCAATCATCCTCAAAACTCTCTAGCTCGATTGAAGACCTAGCAGAAAAAGTGGCCCAAAAGCTAGGAGTCTCTAGCATACGAATTCCTAGGTCAACAACAAACAAACGTTGTTACACCTATGGTGGTGATCATACGGCAAATGTGTGTCCTAAAGTAACACAACCTCAAGACAACCCTAGCGACCAATACGGTACAATCGAGAGACGATACAAAAATCACACAACACAAGACTCTCCATACAACAAACAAGTACTGTGACAGAACTACCCACAAGCATCCCCCCAACTAGGTAGATATCAAGGTCAATACAATGCTCAGCCTCATTACTATAAGCCTCCATAGAACTATCCATATCAGGCTTAACAAAGAGCACAACCCGTTTTAGCTTAACAGCCACCCCCACCAGCTAATGTAATCTCAGTGAAGTACGCTGCTGTAGAAGAGAACCTCAATAGGGCTTTAATGCCTTCTTCACCCCTGATCACAGAAAGTGATCCCGATTTTAATAGTTTTGACATTACCCATGTAGATAGCCGGCCTGCATATTACACAGAGTCACCAAAACATATGGAAATATATCAATACGATAGTCCATCCCTGGGACCCAGCTGGGAGCCCGACTATGCCAATATCATGTATATTAACTCTAACCCACGGCCCCAGTTAAGATAGCCAAGACCACACTGTTCTAGAGGACCATGTTTTAGGGGCCAAGGAGATCATTTCATAAAGGATTGTCCACATCCTGCGATAGCAGGACAGTCACAATACTATAACATACAAGGCTTTTTCGTTGAATGTGGTAAAGAGCATGTCATTAGAGATTGTTTGAAGAACCCTGCTAATGCCTCAAAAGTGACATCCATTAATGTGATAGGTATTGTACACAACTTAGATGGATCCAACCCTACATATGTGCCTATCCAAGCTATAACAAGAGCCCAGGCGCTCTTGCAAAATCAATAGCCGAATCTTGAAAAAGTAGCCGAAACTAGCGAAGTTGGAGATTCTAGTAGTAGAAAGACTAAAACTTGGAAGGATTCACAAGAGAGAAACAAAATGAAGTTGAGTAAGAAAATAACTCAGTTATAAGGAATTCTACAGGAATCTAGAGCCAAAATCCTAGAATTGACTCCGCAAGAATCTAATCGGGAGAACCTAGCTCAGAGATCAAGATCAGTTCTAGCTGAAACTATACCTGAAAATCTAGACATGATGTTTTTGGCATATCAAGCAAGATTAAAAGAAGGATCCCAGGTAGCTGAATTAAGTAAGAACTATCCAAGAGTAGATTTAGAAATTGAGAGAACTAAACTTTGCATGAAGATGGTAGAATTAGCACAAGCTATATTCAAAGCCTCTCGTTATATTAATTGGAACAACATGGCAAAACTCAAATTACACTTTCAAGGACTACTAGAAAGTTTAGAATACTTGATCAATAGCAACGATAAGAAGAATCTGTACAGGAACCCTATTATCTCTGAGACAGAGGAAAGGAATGCACCATCCCTGTCTCATGTGCCAAATATCGAAGCTGAAGACAACCTGTCTTCCATACACAAGTACTCCCAAGAGTTTTTAAGAGAAATCCAAGAAGAGAAATGGAGAAGAGAGCAAGAAAACCATCCTCCTATCCAAGAGATAGATGACTTGCAGGAACAATTTCCCTAAGGCATACCCTCTATCTATGACAATATAGAGAATGAGCAACTGAGTGAAGAAATGGATTTTGAATCCAATTCTTTGCAAGAATTACCTAAGTTCACAGGACCTTGGGAAGCCAAGTCTATCAGCATGAGAGCACCCACTATAATAGTGAGGAATGAAGAATCAATAACCCAAGAAACACGAAAGTGATAAAGAACACCAAAGTACAGTGTCATCTCACCCTAGAAGAATTGTTGAAGATTAAACTAGAATTGTGGAAGCACATAACAAACCAATTCCTTGAGATTGCTACTGCTCCCTCCCAGATAGGATCACACAAGAAGGTACCAGAGATACACATAGAAAGAATTGGGGATCTGAGCAAGGGAGAGGAAGGTAATACTTATGTTTCGATAACCCACAAGGGCTACACCACGAAAGCCATCCTAGATTCAAGAGCCAGAGTAGCCATCGCTACCATTGCTTTATGGAAATGTTGGGGTAAGCCAGCACTGAGACCCACCAGGATGAAGCTACAACTGGCTGAAGGACACATTGAGGAGCCATTGGGCTTATAAGAAGGCATATCTCTCACCACTTGTGGTGTAGAGTTTGAACATACTTTTGCCATTTGTGATATTGGGAAAAATCACGCTTACGAGATGATTTTAGAATGACCATTCATGCGTCAGTTGCAAATTGTACAAGATTGGCGAACTAGTTCCTTGTACTTGAAACATTTAGGAGTAGCCACCAAAGTTAATCTCAAAGATTATTCCCATCGTGATTTACCCCTGCTATAGTGGAATACCATCCATAAGACACACCAAGAAACAGAGTCAGTACACTCATTAGAATTAGACCCTTCATGGTTGCACGAGGATCTCATCTATGGATGTATAACGTATCCAAACAAGAGGAAGAACGATTAGAAGCTAGGACCTTAGGTTCAAAAACACATCCAGAAACCCTTCAAGACCCTGCCTATGCACCTATAATATTTCCAGACGAGGAATTTGAACCTCACTATTGGGTAGATATTTTAGCTATGATGGATATAGCTGTGAATGAAGAACAATGGACCCCTAATTGTGATGAGGAAAGATGCGATATTTCAATCTTTATGATTGAACCTATGGATGACGACTTTGTCCTAGAAGAATGCACAAAAGTAACCTAAGAACCAGACGACAGTGGTGACAAAGACTTAGAATCCATTATCATGGAACCCTTCTGTTCCACAAAATAGGAATATCTTTATTTTGTAGAAGCCAAAACCCCTAAAATGGACAAGGAAGATAGAAGATAGAAGAATTATGGTACGAATGCCCAAAAGAGAATCAGGCATCGGAGAAGCATATGATAATTGAGAGAAAACCAAAAAAATCATAGTCACCATAGAAGAAGTAGAAGAAAAATGCACATACATAGGGCATGATTTGGCGAATGAAGAAGAAGAAGAGTTAATCGACCTATTGCGAGAATATAGAGATGTGTTTGCTTGGAGTTACAAAGATTTAAAAGGAATAGAACGAGATATATGCTCCCACAGAATGCTTATGACTCCATAGGCTAAACCGACCAAGCAGAAGCCATACACGTATAACGATAACTATGTTGCCAAGATTAAAGAAGAAATAGATCATTTGATAGAATCAGGATTCATTTATGAAATTGAGCATATAGAATGGGTATCCCCCATTGCGGTCATGCCCAAGAAGAATGGAAAATTGTGTGTGTGTATTAACCTTAAAAAAGTTAATGCTGCCACGATTAGAGACAGTTACCCTCTTCCTATCATGGAACACTTATTAGAATGAGTTGCGGGCAAGGACGTTTACAGCTTCCTTGATGGATTATTAGGCTATAATCAAGTAGCCATTTCTCCAAAAGATCAACATAGGATGGCTTTTGCCACAAAATGGGGCATATTTGCATTTTGTGTAATGCCATTTGGGCTGACAAATGCACCTAACACTTTTCAACGACTAATGTATCATGTGTTTAAGGAATTCTTATGCCAGAATTTGGAAGTTTATGTGGATGACATATGTGCTCATTCGAATATGAGGCAGACTCATATCCCATAATTAAGGCTATTTGACAAATGTCAAGAATATCAGGTTTTCTTGAGCCCGGAAAAGTGTGTTTTCATGGTCAGGCAAAGCAAAATTCTAGGACATATTGTGTCAAAGAATGGAATTTCGATAGATGAAGAAAAGGTGAAAGTAATTGCAGACCTACCCAGACCAAAAAACGTAAAAGAGGTATATGCCTTCATGGGCCATTGTGGATATTATTGACAATTTATACACATGTACACTATCATAGCCAAGCCTCTATACTCTCTTTTGACCAAGTTTGAATGGATAGATGAATGTGAGAACTCATTCAGTGAACTTAAGTGACGCTTGTGTTCAACACATATATTAACAACCCCATATTGGAGTAAGGCATTCCATGTACATGTGGATGCATCCAACTATGCCATAGGATGTGTGTTGGCACGACCTGTGAACAAAGGCAATATAGATCTCCCTAGAGCTTACACCAGTAGACAGTTGAATACAGCAGAAAGAAATTACACCACTACAGAGCACGAAGGATAGGAATGATCCACACAGTAAAGAAATTCAGGCATTACTTGTTGGCGAATAAGTTCAAGTTCTTTACGGATCATCAAGCGTTATTATACTTAGTCAATACGCCTTGTAACACCGGACGACAGATACGATGGTTTTTATTACTCATGGAATACGACTTTGAAGTAGTAGTGAGGAAGGGAAAGACCCACCTTAGAGCTGACCATCTCTCAAGATTAACCACGGGAGAAGCTCCCCAAGGAATAACGGATGAACTACCAGATGCATATTTCTTTAATCTTGAAATAGTCCCTGAATGGGGCTAATCCTATCGTCTATTCTCACATTTGGACCCAAAAATCCTAGGGTTAGAATCAAAGAAGAAGAGATTACCAAGTCACAAAGATATCAGATAATAGCAAGAAGCATATATAAACATGATAGTTAGAAAATTCTTACTTGTGTATAGACGAATCAGAATATAATAATTGGTTGCAATTAGCACATGTAGGTGCATTAAAGAAACTTCACTAAAAATAGTGTACATTGCATACTCTGCATAGACTAGGAGTATATTGGCCTTCTATAGAAGCAGACACCTATAAGCACTATAAAGAATGTCCTGTGTCTTATGGAAGACCACCGGTAGAACATTCCACATTATATCATGTGTCTCTCACACCAGAATGGAGTTAACCTTTAGTGATGTCCTTGAAGACGAAAACATTCCCTAAAGGGATGACTTTAGCATGACAATGCAGTATAGAGCAGGAAGCTCAAGACTACTCTCTTATTGGTGATAACCTATACAAACCAGGATGTGACGGATACCTAAGACATTGTGTTCATGAGAGTGATTATTTGAGCGTATTATAGACTACACACCAAGGTGTTGCAAGAGGTCATTTTGGCCCTGAGAGGATAATCAAAGCGATACTATTTGCAGGATTATGGTGGCCCACTCTTCACATGGATGCATATACCTATGTTAAGAGATATGACATGTGCCAAAGAACTCAGTTTCCTACTTGCAGAGATGAAATGCCACCAAAACCCATGATGGGAGGACGTGCATTTTCCAAGTGGGGTATAGAATTTGTAGGACCCATTAACCCCCCTGCAAAAGGTGCTCATGCGGAATACATCATAGTTACGATCGATTATCTTACCAAATGGGTAGGGGCTATGCCCACAAAAAAGAATGATGCACAAACGACTGCAAATTCTTATTTGAAAAATGTCTTTACAAGATATGGACTGCCTAAAGAACTAGTGAGTGATTGAGGGACTCACTTTCTAAAGCAGGTTATTGAATATTTGTTATAGGATTTTATGGTGACTCACAAGAAATCTGCACCATATCATCCTCATGACAATGGTCAAGCAGAAAGTACTAACAAGATCCTTTGTAATGTACTGACGAAACTCATGAACAACAAACATTCACATTGGGACAAATAGTTACATCACACTGTTTGGGCATATCGAGTGGCCTACAAGATCGTACTCAATGCAACTCCCTTTCAGATGGTTTTTGGTCAAAACGTTGTGCTTCCTTTGGACTTTTTGATACCCACCCTTAAGGTTGCACAAGAACATCAGTGGACCGGCCATGAATTATCATCAAGGATAATGGACTTGGAACAATTAGGAGAAACCAGGCTAAAAGTAGCAGCAAGTATATATGTAGCAAAGAATGGATGGAAAGCCTATTTTGATGCACATGTGAAAGACAAAGGCTTAAAAGAAGGTGACTTAGTCCTAGTGTATACATTGAAACAACATGCATGGAAAGTAGAAAAGAGAGGTTATGGACCTATGATCATTAACAAACTCTCAAATTAGCCACCCTAGAAGGAGAGATAATGCCTAATTACATTAGTGGTTGTAGAGTCAAGCTATATCAGGAACCTCTTATTGAGGATATGCTTAGACAACTCATGTTGGCAAAGAAGCTTAAGGAGGAGGAAAAGAGAATATGTGTGGAAGCTCACGCAGAAGCTCTAGAACGCATTAAGTGCATGAAGCTAAGAAGACAAGGACTACGAAGAGAACATTATAACCATATGGAAGAAAGACCCAGATACCCCATGGTCATGTGCCAAGCAAAATCAACTACTCATCCTAGCATAGTGGATAGGAGAGCATTCATTACAGCCATGATAAAATGTGGTAACACTCGCCATGAGCTTAGGGCTTTAATTAATTCAGGTTCCGTGACTAATGCCATTAGATCGTCCCACTATCACGATTTGGGAATAGAAATGTGGCCAATTGATTCATACCTCATAGGGCTAGGAGGCATGGAAACCCCTTGGATGGGTGAGGTGGACCTTCCTATCCTCATAGACAAAATGACCATGAGAGTGAAGCTCCTAGTGTGCCATGATGATGACCTGATGGAACCCCTCATCCTTGGCCAAGATTGGCTATACGATCACTCAATGGACCTAAATCTTAGACAAGGCTCCTTGCAGATCAGGACCTTAGATCAGTAGCGAGTGATATCGCTTGACTTCAAAAATACCCCTCTTGAGGTATGTATCCCTAAACCATATGAAACAACTCCAAAGGCAGATTGGAAGATCTTTGGACAAATTCATCGGCTAAGCATGCTCCTTCCAAAGTCAACCCATGAGAGCTTGTCAATGGATAGTTGCCAGACAGGAGGACGTCAAGAGATCTTTCATTGGTCCTGCATTAGCGATCAGGTGGACTGCATCAGCGTCCAAATGGGCACAATAGCCCTCGGTGTCCATCCTTCCACACTTACCATGGACTGGCCTAGATCTATTGTACATAATGCCTCACTTCCTAATGGGCAAGTTTCACAAGTGTTGGACCTCCCTTCTTTTCCAACGTAGAGTGTCAACTAGACCTCTCACCCTCAACCACGAAGGAGTCAACCATGACTAAGGAACCCAAACCGATGACCATACCAGATGACACAAAGAAGGAAGCAATATCAGCATCCCAAAGCAAGAGGCACAAAACAAGTATGGGTGCCAAAAGGATAGAAAGCACCAACAATTTCCAACAACGCAGACAACGATATGAAGAAGTCCCAGCAAAAGCAAAGTCAACATCCAACATCTCCTCGACCTTCTTCTACATTGATGAAGATTCGATAGATTTGGATCGCCAAGCAATACTTAACCAATCGACCCACAACCACGTAGATTTGGGTACCAAAACATTGTATTATAGCTCAAATATCAAGCCATGTAATATATACCCCTTTGAAATCTCCTCAACCATTGACACCACAACCACCAAAATCCCCTTTTATACCTCAACAAAAGAATACCCCCCACTCATCAACTCTTAGGAAATGGTGCCGAAATGCGTCCAGAAGCAACCACATGATCCTTCATACAACATAACACCCATTTCGACTGTGAAGAGAGATGGTGGAAGCAATCCAAAGATGAGTTGGTGCTGCTACAGCCGGCTTCACACCAGCCAACTGAGACTTCAGAGTTGATTAGTAGACCCTTTGAGCTTCCTAAATCCACCAAAATATCAGCCAAGTACTTTGGAACATGTATCCCAAAAGCTTAAGTCAAGACATACTAGTTGCGAAATGACTAGCTCCCAAAACTTGTTATTTTTGGACATACACCTGCTAAAAACAATGAACAGTGCTCTCAACCTGGTAGAAACTAGATAAATTCCTTTTGGGCATAGCAAATAGACTTAGCAAGCTTCCCAATCCAAGTTAAAACACTTCAAATGATGGATTGAGCACTGAGAAGAAGATTTATCAATTTCTGGAACATGCCCACCATTCTCGGGGCTCTGTAGAGATAGACCAGTGAGCAGTAAAATGTAGATATCTCCACAATTGTAACAATGACCATGAAAATTCATATTCAAAAAGTAGACAGTAAGAGCTATCCAACGCACGTTAAAACACTGAAAACGGTTGCGTAGAACTCGAGATATGACCTTCTGAAGTTACTGCTCTGAGTGAGTATAGCAGAGAACAAAACGGAGAAGTAGATGATGATAAATGTATAGATTGTTGGTGCAAGACAAGCCTACACACATTGGCTTGAACATTTGGAAGATTTGGCTTGGAACCCATGAAGGATATCTCTATGAGAAGTAAGAGCCATAGGAACCTAGTCCTATGTGATATTATCTTTTACCCCTAGTAAAAGTCTTTATGACTTGGCATCTCTTGTAATCACTTACCTACCTCATAAGTCGTGGAAATTTGAATGTTGTAATGGAGAGAATATCTCCCTACTTTTAGAGGAGAGATTCTAGGGAGCCTAAGTTTGAATTTCAAATTCAAATGATCACAAAACTCCTATAAAAGTTGAAGAAGAAAAGTCGCGGGTTCACTCTCTCATTCTAGCTCACTCCCCGAGCCATTTGATCATTGTAACTCATTGTGTGTGAGTGCTACCTCATAGCCAACACCACAATACCTCATTTAGCTATGCTTGTCAAGCTAATGAGATTGTACAAACACATTTATCAATAGAAGTATACATTCATCATCTCTGTTTTGTCTGAGTTTCCTACTCCAAGTCTGTCAACTTCAAAGGAGCATATCTCAGGATCTACTGAACCAAATCAAGTGATCCATAGCTCATTGGAATCAGCTCAAAGTCTACTACAAGCATACAAAATCTCAGAGGATTTCATTCAGCCGTTTGGGAGAAATCCACTTCGAAGTGCACACTGGTCTGTGTCTGCAGAGTTCCTGAAAAGTCGGAGGTGATTATAATTTTGCTAAACTTATTTCTCAGAGCGTAGTTTATCAATTGAAGTGATTCCACTTGTGATTGGTAGCTTACTAAGGTACTTTAACACTCCCAAAAGGAATTGTTCCAATTTTAAGTGTGCTGGTCACACTGAGTAAAAGTCTGAGCAGGTATCACTACAGGAATAGAAAGTTTTTTTCTTGATTTTTGAAGTACCAAGTTATCTGTTTTGGTTTGATCATTACCCAAACCATTTCCAAAGTACATATATGGTTTCTTTGTGTCATTTGGAAGCTAAGCAAGTGTACTAAGCATATCTGAAGAGAAAAGAGGGCAGGTGTGAAGCAGGTTTTGCAGCACCAACTGATCTTCTGAGTGCATCCATCCATCACTCTCAACAGTGGTATCAGAGCATAGAAGGTAAACATGGGTGATGGCTTCCCTTCCTTCATTGACAAATTGGATAGAAACAATTATCAGGCTTGTTCATTAAGAATGAAGACCTATCTACAAGGGAGAAGTCTGTTTGGATACATATGAGGAGATGAGCAGTTGCCCTCATTCAAGACTAGAGGACTACCTACAAAGGATGAACATGAAAGGCTCAACCAATGGTGTGCAAAGGATGCTTTGGCAAGGTCTTATCTCTTAAACTCTATATCTGACTTTCTTTTACCTCATGTAAGGAACTGTAAGACTTCCCAAGAGACTTGGGAAACCTTGTCAAACTATTTTTCTTCCAACACAAGGGCTAGGAAGAACCAATTATGGATTGAGTTCACAACCCTTAGGAAGCAGCCCAAGCAATCAGTCTCAGAGTATGTGACAAAGATCAAAGATGTAGCAGACCAACTAGCAAGCATTGGAGAGGAAATTGAAGAAGAGCAGATAGTCAGGCAAGTGACAAATGGACTCAAGGCAGATGATAAGTGGGAAAGTTTCACCACTGCAATGGACCTCTATATGGACATGCATACCCCTGATCTCACAACACTCATGGGCCAACTATTTACACATGAAGCAAAGTTTACCAAGGCTGGAGATCAATCAAAAGGTAATAACCCCTCTGCTCTCTATACTGATAAGAAAGTTAAAGATAAAGGCAAGAAGAAACAGGATGAAGAAGGCTCTACCTCTCAAGCTAATTATGCAGGGAGAGGTAGGTCATCTAGAGGAAGAGGCAGAGGAGGTAAGTCAGGTAGGGGGAGACCCTACAACTCATCACCATGCAACATTTGTGGATTGTCCAATCATACCACAGATGAATGCTACAAGAACTACAAAAATCAGAGAGGAAGAGGCTACTCAAGAGGTGGATACTCTCAAGGAAGAGGCAGATTCAACCAACATCAAAGCTACAATGGGTACAACAACCAATACAACAACAACTACAACAACAACCACAATGGAAACTACCAAGGTGGATTCAGAAATAGAAGAGACTACAACAACTACACAGAGGAGCAGGATGACTCCTTATTGATCATGAATATGACCTCCAAGATAGGTACAAATGATGATCATTTATTTTACATTGACTCAGGATGTTCTAACCATGTAGCTGGCAATGTGGCACTACTTTCTGATTTGGAAGAGCCCAAGGGCAAACATCAAGTACAAACAGGTGATGACACTAAACACCCTGTTGTCAAAATTGGAAATGTGAAGACATGTGATGGTAATCAGAACCTATTAAGCAGGGTACTCTATGCACCAACAATAACTAAGAATTTAATGAGTGTTGGTCAGATTGTGGAGAAAGGTTTGCAGGTCAGATTTACACAACATGGAGCATATGTGGAGGATCCAAAACAAGGATTCAGAAGGATAGCCAAAGGGGAGAAATCAGGTAGATTATTTACATTTGAGCTAGAAGATACAAAAAACATTGCTTTGTATAATTACAAGGATCAAACACTTTCAGAGTTAGAGATATGGCATAAGAGATTAGGGCACATAGGAGAAAGAACTCTTAAGCAAATGTGCAGGGATCAATGTGTGCTTGGGATACCTAATGTATCCAAGCAACACATGATTTACAAATGTGGATCATGTCAATTTGGTAAGTCTCACAGATTACCCTATTCAAGGAAAGGTTTCATGCATGAAGACTACCTAGACTTGGTACACACAGATGTTTGGGGACCTAGCAAGGACCCTTCCATTTCTGGTTCAAGGTATTATGTGTCCTTCATTGATGACTATAGTAGGTGGACCATTTTATACTTTATGAAACACAAAGATGAAGTGTTTAATTGTTTCAAGAGGTATCTTGCACTTGTTGAAAATCAAACAGGTAGAAGCTTGAAGAGGCTAAGATCAGATGGTGGAGGAGAGTACTTCTCCAATGAGTTTGAAGATTTCTTGCAGGAAAGAGGCATCAAAAGGGAGATCACTACAAGGTACTCACCTGAACAAAATGGGGTAGCAGAAAGAAGGAATAGACTTATAGTAGAAACAGCTAGGTCTATGCTTAATGAGAAAAAGTTGCCAAATTACCTATAGGCAGAGAGTGTATCCACTGCCACTTATCTCATCAATAGGTTGCCATCCAAATCACTTGATGGCATGACACCATATGAAGCTCGGCATGGTAAGAGACCCTCTCTGGATCATTGCAAAATCTTTGGTTGTGTAGCATATGTGCATATTCCCTCACAGGTAAGAGGAAAGCTAGATCCAAAGGCTGAAAAATGTATCTTCATTGGTTATGATTTGAACCAAAAGGGATACAGATTCTACAACCCCACAAACAAAGGGTTCAAGGTAAGCAGAGATGTCATATTTGATGAGAATGACTCATGGTATGAGAATGAATGCAGGAAAGTGAGTTTACCCTATGACATGGAAGAAGATTTTCCAAAGCTTACCAAGGAAGAGCCAACTCAGCAAGAAGATTCAAGCTCAGATGATGATACAATAAACCTTGAAGAGTTCAAAGCTTGGAAATCCAAAGGAAAGATGAAGATGAAGCAATTAGAAGATAAGCCAGAAACTTCTACTCAAGCAATGAGAAGATCTCAGAGAGAGAAGAAGAAGCCTATCAGATTTGGGTATGACACATCACTTGTAACTAAACATTCTGTATATCTTGCAAAAGACTTGTTGAATGAAGAACCAGGTACCTATGAAGAAGCAATTACAAAACCAGAATGGAGAGAAGCTATGAATGAAGAGATAGAAGCTCTCAAGGAAAGTGATACTTGGGACTTGGTACCCAAGAAGGATTCTATGAAGGTAATAGGATCCAGATGGATCTATAAACTAAAGAAGAATTCAGATGGAACAATAAACCGGTACAAAGCTAGGTTGGTAGCCAAGGGTTTTGCACAAACCCAAGGCATTGATTATGAGGAGACATTTTCTCCTGTGGCCAAGATGCCAACTATCAGAGTTATGGTGAGTGTAGCTGCATCCAAGAATTGGAACATGTACCAATTGGATGTGAAGAATGCATTCTTGAATGGATGGATATCTGAAGAAGTCTACATGTCACAACCACCTGGCTATGAAGATCCAAATAAGGTACATTATGTTTGTAAATTGAAGAAGGCTCTGTATGGTTTGAAGCAGGCACCTAGAGCATGGAATTACAGATTGACCACATACCTCCTAGACCAAGGATTTGTGATGAGCAAAGCAGACACTTCTCTATTCATAAAGAGAAGTAGTACAGAGGTAATCTACTTATGTGTTTATGTTGATGACATCATCATTACAGGTAATGATGTCAATGGGATTAGACACATCAAAGGACAGATGATGAAAGAATTCAAGATTAGTGATCTTGGATTACTAAAATATTTCCTAGGTCTTGAATTGGTCTACACAAATTCAGGTATCTACATCACTCAAAAGAAGTATGTACAGGATATGGTCAAGAAGTTTGGTTTGCAGGATGCTAAGGTATCTACTACTCCAATGGAGGTTAACCAAAAGCTAAGTGCTCATGAAGGAGAAGAGATCAAAGACATTACAGGATACCAAAGTATGGTGGGTAGCTTAAACTATGCTACCTTGACAAGAATTGACATAGCATATGGAGTAAGTGTGCTTAGTCAATTCATGCACAAACCTAGGGTACCTCACCTAGAGGCAGCAAAGAAGATCTTGAAGTATCTCAAGGGAACTCAAAGTCATGGTTTGTACTTTCCTTATACATCAGATATTGACATTAAAGTTTACTCAGATGCAGATTGGGCAGGATGCAAGGATGATAGGAGGAGCACCTCAGGCTATATTTGTTTTGCAGGAGATAAGCCTATCTCTTGGTCAGCTAAGAAGCAACCTACAGTGGCATTGTCATCCACTGAAGCAGAGTATAGAGGGCTTGACAATGCCACTCAAGAAGCTATCTGGTTGAAGCTTCTATATACAGAGTTAGGTCTATTCACAAGACCACCTATTATCTTTGGAGACAACACTAGCTCTCTTCACCTTGCAGCAAATCCAATTTATCATGCCAGAACTAAACACATAGAGGTTCATTACCACTATGTGAGAGAAAAACTACTTAGCAAAGAGATTCAATTGACATATGTATCTACTAATATGCAATGTGCAGATTTACTTACAAAGGCATTGGATGGAAACAAGTTATGTAGATTCAAATCTATGATTGGATTGCAGGAAGTAATTGAAGAATGAAGAAGAAGACTTAAGCCAAAGTGTTTGGCTTGAGGGGGAGCTGTTGGTGCAAGACAAGCCTACACACATTGGCTTGAACATTTGGAAGATTTGGCTTGGAACCCATAAAGGATATCTCTATGAGAAGTAAGAGCCATAGGAACCTAGTCCTATGTGATATTATCTTTTACCCCTAGTAAAAGTCTTTATGACTTGGCATCTCTTGCAATCACTTACCTACCTCATAAGTCGTGGAAATTTGAATGTTGTAATGGAGAGAATATCTCCCTACTTTTAGAGGAGAGATTCTAGGGAGCCTAAGTTTGAATTTCAAATTCAAATGATCACAAAACTCCTATAAAAGTTGAAGAAGAAAAGTCGCGGGTTCACTCTCTCATTCTAGCTCACTCCCCGAGCCATTTGATCATTGTAACTCATTGTGTGTGAGTGCTACCTCATAGCCAACACCACAATACCTCATTTAGCTATGCTTGTCAAGCTAATGAGATTGTACAAACACATTTATCAATAGAAGTATACATTCATCATCTCTGTTTTGTCTGAGTTTCCTACTCCAAGTCTGTCAACTTCAAAGGAGCATATCGCAGGATCTACTAAACCAAATCAAGTGATCCATAGCTCATTGGAATCAGCGCAAAGTCTACTACAAGCATACAAAATCTCAGAGGATTTCATTCAGCCATTTGGGAGAAATCCACTTCGAAGTGCACACTGGTCTGTGTCTGCAGAGTTCCTGAAAAGTCGGGGGTGATTATAATTTTGCTAAACTTATTTCTCAGAGCGTAGTTTATCAATTGAAGTGATTCCACTTGTGATTGGTAGCTTACTAAGGTACTTTAACACTCCCAAAAGGAATTGTTCCAATTTTAAGTGTGCTGGTCACACTGAGTAAAAGTCTGAGCAGGTATCACTACAGGAATAGAAAGTTTTTTTCTTGATTTTTGAAGTACCAAGTTATCTGTTTTGGTTTGATCATTACCCAAACCATTTCCAAAGTACATATATGGTTTCTTTGTGTCATTTGGAAGCTAAGCAAGTGTACTAAGCATATCTGAAGAGAAAAGAGGGCAGGTGTGAAGCAGGTTTTGCAGCACCAATTGATCTTCTGAGTGCATCCATCCATCACTCTCAACATAGATTCACATATGATTACAACCACATTGGCAATGAATGTTTGCACAATGGGAGTAGAATGATAGAGCTATGGAGTAAGCTCTTCAATATCTACAAAATGACATGAAGTGGTCACGTACAAGGCTTGCTAATTGCCTCTTCCTTCTTGCTCTTTTTATAGCTATTCTTGGAGGGAGTTTTGAATTCGAATTCAAATGGCTCCACCTAAAAGTGATCCCCAAAGTTAGGAGATATTCCCTCAGCTCAAAAATTCATGGTTTTAGGTAGTTAGAGCCACGACTTTTCTTTTACATCATGGATGAGATAAGCCATCTTTTTCCTTTTTTCTTTTTTCAATTACAAGGGATAAAATGTACTCTTTTACAAGAGGTGTTCACATGACTACACATGTGACTTACAAATGATCATAATATCAAGCATATCAAGCATGTAGGCTTGGGTAAAATGCACCAACAGCTCCCCCTCAAGCCTAACATGCTTGGCCTCCAAATAAGTCTTCAATTGTCCTTGATTTCCTGCAAGCCAATCATCAACTCGAATCTACTTAACTTTGTACCATCAAGAGCTTTAGTCAACATGTCTACACATTGCATATCTGTAGAGACATAGGATAGTTGAATATCCTTGCTCATTAGCTTCTCCCTTACATAATGGTAGTGGACTTCAATATGCTTGGTTCTAGCATGGTATACCGGATTAACTGCTAGATGTAGTGAGCTTGTGTTGTCACCAAAAATGTGAGGTGTTGAAGAATGAAGTCCAAGATCTGTGTGCAAAGACTTTAACCACATCATTTCTTGAGTTGCATTAGCCAAACCTCTATATTCGGCTTTCGTAGAAGATAATGCCACAGTTGGTTGCTTCTTGGATGACCAAGAAATGATTTTTGAACCTGCAAATGATATATACCCGGATGTGCCTCTTCTATCATCTCTAGATCCGGCCCAATCTGCATCTGAGTAGACCTTTAGCTCAATATCTGAAGTATATGAATAGAACAAACCTTCATTCATGGTCCCCTTTAGGTACTTGAGGACTCTCTTGGCCGCTTCCATATGTGGTCTTCTTGGCTTATGCATAAACTGACTCAATATGCTAACACTATAGCATATATCCACCCTTGTGAGTGTTGCATAATTCAAACTTCCAACCAAGCTTTGATAGCTTGTGATGTCTTCAATTGTCTCTCCTTCATAAGCACTAACCTTAGATTTTGCTCCATAGGTGTACCTATACACTTGGTATTTTCCATCTTGAACTTGACGAGCATGTCATGCACATACTTCCTTTGTGTGATGTATATACCTGAATCTGTGTAGATTAACTCCAATCCAAGAAAATAAGTGAGTGGTCCGAGGTCACTTATTTGGAACTCCTCCTTCATTTGAGTCTTTACGTGTTTGATTCCTTCAAGATCATTGCCTGTGATAATAATATCATCAACATACACACATAAATAGATCACTTCAGATCCATTCCTCTTTATGAACAAAGAGGTATCCGCCTTGCTAGCTTTGAATCCTTTGTCTTACAAATAAGTCACCAATCTGTTTCAGAAACCCGAGGAACTCTAGAGGAAGAGGATTCAATAGAGGTGGCTATGGATCAAATAGAGGCAGATACAATGGAGGCTACAACAACAACAACTACTAAAACAACAATTACAACAACAACAACTATCAAAGTGGCCATAGAGGAAGAAGAGATTACAATAACTATGCAGAGGACCAAAGTCAAGAAGATTCATTATTGATTATGAATCTGTCAGCGAAGAAGGGTAAGGATGATGATCACATATTTTACATTGATTGGGGATGCTCAAACCATGTAGCAGGAAATGTGGCTTTACTTTCGGATTTGGAAGATCCTCATAACAAGCATGAAGTGCAAACAAGAGATGACACAAAGCACTCAGTGGAAAAGATAGGTAATGTGAAGACATCAGATGGGAATATGAACCTCTTAAGCAAAGTCTTGTATGTCCCTACAATTACCAAAAATTTAATAAGTGTTGGACAGATTGTTGAAAAAGGATTGCAGGTTAGATTCAATCGATTTGGAGCATATGTTGAAGACCCAAGGCAAGGCTTTCAAAGGATTTCCAAAGGAGAAAAGACAGGAATGCTTTTCGCTTTTGAAGTGGAAGATACAAAGAACATAGCTTTGTTTAGCTATGGATCTCAAACTCTTACAAAGTTGGAGATATGGCACAAAAGGCTTGCTCACATTGGTGAGAGGACACTCAAACAAATTTGCAGGGACCAAAGTGTAGTTGGTTTGCCTAATATCACAAGGCAACACATGATTTATAAGTGTGAAGCTTGTCAACTCGGCAAGGCTCATAGACAACCTTTCAATAAGAAAGGATATATGTATCAAAATCCTTTGGATCTAGTGCACACGGATGTGTGGGGTCCAAGTAAGGAGCCATCTATATCAGGCTCAAGATATTATGTGTCTTTCATAAATGGTTGTAGTAGGTGGACCATTTTGTTTTTCATGAAGCACAAGGATGTGTTTAATTGCTTTAAGAAGTATATTGCTCTTGTTGAAAACCAAACAGGTAGGACTTTGAAAAGACTCAGATCAGATGGTGGAGGAGAATACTTCTCTTCTCAATTTGATGCCTTCTTGCATGAAAGAGGCATTTAAAGGGAAGTCACTAAAAGGTATACACCGGAACTCAATGGTGTAGCAGAGAGGAGGAACAGAGCTATTGTCGAAGCTGCAAGGTCCATGCTCAACGAAAAGGGATTGCCAAACTACCTATGGGCAGAGGCTGTGTCTACAACCACATATCTCATAAATAGACTTCCATCTAATTCACTAGATGGAACAACTCCATATGAAGTGTGGAATGGAAGAAGACCTAGTCTAGAGCATTGTAAAATCTTTGGATGCTTAGCCTATGCTCACATTCCTTCTCAACTAAGAGGGAAATTGGATCCCAAGGCAGAGAAGTGTGTATTCATTGGTTATGGCCAAAACCAAAAAGGATATAGATTGTACAATCCAACCAATAAAGGATTTTCTGTGAGTAGAGATGTAATTTTTCATGAAAACAAATCATGGTTTGATGATGATAGGAAAGTAAAGTTTCCATATGACTTGGATGAAGATTTTCCATCACTTCAACCAAAGGAGCCGAAGCAGATTGAAGAAAGTGATTTGGAGATTGACCTAGAGGACTTGGAAAGACTAAAGCTATGGAAGAACAAAGGTAAAGCAAAGATGCAGGATGCTACATATGGACCTAAGAGCTCACATCAACCACTTAGAAGGTCTTCAAGGGAGAAGAAGAAACCGGAGAGGTTTGGTTACGATACTTCTTTGGTCACCAAGCACTCAATCTACATTGCAAAGGATTCAACCAATGAAGAGCCTACCACATTTGAAGAATCACAAAGCAAGAAAGCTTGGAGAGATGCAATGGATGAAGACATATATTGCAAGGTTGAGATGATTGGAATCTCCCCCTGCCTTGCTCTCCACCTCTGCCACTTCCTCTAGTTCTTCCTCTACTTGCAAAGTTTGCTTGGAAAGAGCTACCTTCATCTTCATTCTTCCTATTCTTTGACTTGTCCTTGACCTTAGCTTTATCAGAATATAAGGCAGAAGTTTGATTACCTCTTGAGGACTCACCACCTTTGCTAATCTTTGCTTCATGAGTGAAGAGTTGGCCCATGAGTGTGTTGAGGTTGGGTACATGCATATCCATGTATAAATCCATGGTTGTTGTGAATGACTCCCACTTGTCGTCTACTTTGATTCCATTTATGATTTGTCTAATGATTTTCTCCTCTTCAATTACCTCTCCAATGCTTCCAAGTTGGTCGGAAATCTCCTTCATCCTTGTGACATAATAAGTCACATTTGGCTTCCGGATTTTCTTCATTGTTGTGAACTCCATCCACAATTGGTTCTTCCTTGCTCGAGTGTTGGAAGAGAAGAAAGACGCAAGTGCATTCCAGGTCTCTCTTGATGTCTTGCATCCCTTGACATGAGGTCAAAGAAAATCAGAGATTGATTTTAGAATATAGGACCTTGCAAGTGCATCCTTCGAACAGCAATTTGAAAGTCCTTCCACTTCTTCATGTGATGGTTGCCCTTTGTTCCTCATGGTTGGCATTGCTTCATCTCCAGATATGAATCCATATAGATTCCTCCCTTGAAGGTAAGCCTCCATCCTTAGAGACCATGCCGGGTAGTTTTTTCTATCCAATTCGTCAATTGTTGATGGAAATCTATCTCCCATGTTGCTTGACTATGCTCTGATACCACTGTGAAGAGAGATGGTGGAAGCAATCCAAAGATGAGTTGGTGCTGCTACAACAGGCTTCACACCAGCCAAATGAGACTTCAGAGTTGATTAGTAGACCCTTTGAGCTTCCTAAATCCACCAAAATATCAGCCAAGTACTTTGGAACATGTATCCCAAAAAGTTTAAGTCAAGGATACTAGTTGCAAAATGATTAGCTCCCAAAACTTGCTATTTTTGGACATACATCTGCTGGAAAAAATGAACAGTGCTCTCAACCTTGTAGGAATTAGATAAATTCCATTTGGGCATAGAAAATAGACTTAGCAAGCTTCCCAATCCAAGTTAAAAACTTCAAATGATGGACTGAGCATTGAGAAGAAGATTTATCAATTTCTGGAACATGCCCACCATTCTCGGGGCTCTGCAGAGATAGACAAGTGAGCAGTAAAATGCAGATATCTCCACAACTGTAAATTCAATGACCATGAAAATTCATATCAGAAAGAAGACAGTAAGAGCTATCCAACGCACGTTAAAGCACTGAAAAAGGTTGCGTAGAACTCGAGATATGACCTTCTGAAGTTACTGCTCTGAGTGAGTATAGCAGAGAACAAAACAGAGAAGTAGATGATGATAAATGTATAGATTTACATATGATTACAACCACATTGGCAATGAATGTTTGCACAATGGGAGTAGAATGATAGAGCTATGGAGTAAGCTCTTCAATCTCTACAAAATGACATGAAATGGTCACGTACAAGGCTTGCTAATCGCCTCTTCCTTCTTGCTCTTTTTATAGCTATTCTTGGAGGGAGTTTTGAATTTGAATTCGAATGGCTCCACCTAAAAGTGATCCCCAAGGTTAGGAGATATTCCCTCAAGCAACCACCACTCAAGAAACTACTACTACATCAGGAGAAATTCCTACCCACAATAGGTGCAGAAGCCTTTGCTTTCCCCATATCGAACCTCGAGGCAGAGCCCACTAACACCACCTTTGACTTTGAAATGCATGATGCGTTCTCTAGTGAATTCCACTTTTTAGAAGGGCACTTTTTCTCATAGGAGTATGAACGTCCCAGCTATCCTACTACCCTGCCTTATCAACCACAAGAATAGGTCATCCCTAGCTCAGAGGCAGAAGAGAGAACAGAGACAGATGATGGTGATGATGAAATCCGTCAAGATAGCCATTAATCTCAAGAGGATGTGTAGAATGAAGAGCAACAACAGCAAACCAAAGCCCAAGGTGATACGAGTACCCATGAAAATGACACGTTTGAAGCTACCACCTACACTTTGGCAATCCAAAATTATATCACACTATGCAGGTAGTTTGGGCACGCAGACAGGTATCCGAAGCAAAGAGTCAAGCAATTTTGGAGCAAGAACTTGCTAGTGGAGGTTTTGAAGAATCTTTCATTCAAGGCTTCAAGGAATTACTTAAATCATTCCGAACTGCTGAGGCACTACATTATTTGAAGAGGAAACCACTACCAAAGTTTGACCCATGCAACATCCGCTTAATTTCCAAGCTTGGTCAATACATCCGTGTACCCACAGATGCCCGATCTTCACAACAAGCAAAGGAAGCTCGACTTATCCCTAAAACCACAACCGAAACCCAAACAAAACAATGCACCATCATCATCAACTCCCCACCTCATCCTTCCACTATAACATCCACATCCACAATCGAAATTCCCACCACACCACTTGCAACCTCCCATACATCTAGTTTCCCCGTACACCCCACCTCACCTAGATCATCCGCGTTTATAGCAAATACTGTAGCAAAAGCCCTCATTGCCTCAACCCCAAACTCTTCCCACAACCATTCCACCTAACCTTCCCCCTATAGCTCCCACCATTCCAACCAACCCATTTCTCACTCCATCCTTTCCTTCATTTCCCATCCCCCCAAGGCCTATGTTCCCATTTCCACCTCGAATGACCTTCTCACCAATCTCACCTCCCTGCCCAACTATATTCCCTTTATCCTCCCCTCTCCACCAAGCCATTCATGAGACTCAATCTGTAATTTATTCGTCCACTTTTGTAAATCTCGTGTTCACACCCACTCACGCACCCACTATCACACCACTCTTCACTGTCACTGCACTCGACACCACATCCAATGACATGGACATTTAGCCACCCATTGCACCACCACTCACCTCATCTATTTCACCACCCCATTTAGGCATATTGCACTTCTCCATAGTCACCATTGCATCCACCTTCCCATCCCCCTTTCCTCTTCTCCCTGCATCCACACCTACAACCACAACATCTTCACTCACTGCACCATTGCTACTGTCACCCACGATCGACACGCATTCAGACAAATGTTTTCTTGCATGACACAAGTTAGAAAGGAATAATCATCTCTTAGAAGAAGCTACCAAGCACTACAGCAAACCACTACACAGTTACAAATGTAGTTGAACTCTTTAACCATAAAAAATGCTTCCCTCAATGTGCGACATCAGGAATTGCGTGAAGCTTACCATTCTTTAGAGCTAGCAAGCGACCAAAAGATGAAGGAAGCACTTACGAATATTGAAAATCCTTTACAGGCTCAAACAATAAGAAACGCTACTCTCACTAGAAATATGGGACTGTGAAGACAACACCTCGTGGCGGCTAAGGAAGAGAATTAGCGACAATAGGAACAGAATCGTGAAAATCTTGAAGCAGCTTTGGATAGACCGGATGAACCCCTTAGTCCTAGCCAGTTTAAAGCAATACCCTCCAAATCCATGCAAATACTCTTAGAAGATCATGCATGACTACTTGAGGACTACAATAAGATCAATGAGGAATATCAAAATCTTCATAACGACAATAAACTTCTACTGTTGCGAACACCTGCTCAACAACCACAACCAGTTCTTGAAGTCAGCCCCCCTCAGAGATTATAGAGGAACTCAATACTTTACGCACGCAGGTATTTGATCTTGAAGCACAGATTATAGCTCATTCTGAGCCTCCTACGCCAGAGTCCCCACCCGAAATTCTGGTTGAAGAAGAGACTGTTTCTATACCGGTGGAGGAAACATATGAAGAGGCCTATGAACCACAACTCATACTAGGCGGACGTGTCACGCCAGAAGGCCAAGAAACTTTGGAACTTCCTACACCCGCATAGCTTAAGTTAGTAGAAGAACTTGGTACGACCCACTCCACATGGGTCGCGGCACAGTTACATGGCATGGCTATGATCGAGGAACGAATATTACAATCACCTTATTTGGCTCACTTGGCTCCTCGAAGGTAGATCTCCAACCACGAGCTTCAATATAAACCATACTTCATGCTGATGGTAGAATATCAATTGGCAATTGAAAAAGAGACGGACAAGAAACCAACCCGCAACTCAGTTTGAGCCTGACAACCTACCATCGAAAGCGCAGAAAGGTAAAATTTTTCAACCGAATTGGTGCCGGGAGTTGCTACAGGAATATCCAGAGATGATGCACACATCGTTCAAGGCACCATTATATCTTAAGTACAACCCATGTTGGGGACCCATTTTGATGACTCAAGTCATCACTTGGACTTGCCATGGACTTGTTCCAATAGCTCCCCCTCAAGTCAAGTGATCTTGAGGTCCTCAATCTTCCAATATTACCTCCAAACCAATCATAGCCTTGAATTTGCAAAGCTTTGTACCATCCAATGCTTTGGTTAGAATATCTTCACATTGTTGATGAGTGGACACATAAGTTAACTGAAATTCCTTCTTCACAATCTTCTCTCTTACATAGTGATAATGTACTTCAATACGTTTAGTCCTTGCATGAAAAACTGGATTGACAGCGAAGTGAATGAAGCTCATGTTGTCACCAAAAATATTTGGAGTTCCAATCTCCAATCCAAGATCTATGAATAGTGTCTTCATCCACATTCTTCTTGAGTAGCTATGGAAAGACCCCTATATTCAGCTTCAGTGGAAGAGAGCGCAACTGTGGGTTGCCTCTGTTGATATATTTAGGTAGTGATGTGTGTGAACACACTAGGAACGCCGGGGCACTTTTTTCCCTCTTAAGGAGGTTTTTTTCCCTCGGCTTGTATATACGCCTATTGCCCTAATGAGCTACTTATCTTTGTACATTCTCTAGTAACACATTCAGTATTGTGTGTTGTGCTCCAAGCTTCTTCTTCTTCCTTGTGATGTTCGCGTGCTTCCACAGAAGTCTAACTCCAACAATTGGTATCAGAGCAAGTCGTCGCTTCATCTAGGGCACCGTCGACACTCCTCCGTTTGCAGTCTCAAAATCATACGAATTTTGGTGAGCATACTCAGGGTGTTTCCGAGATCAAAACTGCTTCGCTTTGTGGTGCCAAAATCGCAATCTGAGCTCGTTTCGACCTCCGAACGCACTGTTATGTGCAGGAAAGAGGCATTGATTTTGATGAGACCTTTGCACCTACATGTTGTATGACTACTGTTCGGAGCATTTGTGCAGTTGCAGCCCATCATGGTTGGAATGTACATCACTTGGACATTAAAACAACATTTCTGAATGGTGACTTGCATGAAGAAGTGTATGTTTTTCAGCCCCGTGGCTTTGTGTAGAAAGGGCATGAAAACCAGGTGTGTAGGTTAAAGAAGGAAATATATGGTTTAAAGCAAGCACCACGTGCTTAGTATGAGAAGATACATGCCTATCTGGTTGCACATGGTTTTGTGAACACTCCAACTGAAAGCACCTTATATGTTAAGCGTGCTAATGATGTGCTTTTGTTCATTGTTGTCTATGTTGATGACATGCTGCTCACTGGTCCTATTGAGAAGCATATTGCTGATTTCAAGGCTGATTTGCATGCCTCATTTGAAAAGTCTGATTTGGGGCATTTGCAGCACTATTTGGGCATTCAGTTTATGCAAGTTGATGGTGGAATGGCTTTGTGTCAAACAAAAAATATTGACACATTATTGCAGCCTTTTGGCCTTGAAGACTATAAGCCTATTGCCACTCCTATGGAGACAGGTTTACACTGTAGTCTTCATGATGCTGGAGATGCATTTGATGCTGTTCTCTATCAGCAAGTTGTTGGATGCTTGATTTACTTATGCATTACTCGGCCAGATATTCAGTTTGCTGTCTCACAGATGAGCAGGTTTATGCATTGCCCAGGAGTCACGCATTGGAAGGCGGTTAAGCGCATCTTTCGCTACTTGAGTGGTACTCGGCTACTTGGGTTGTTTTATCCCAAGGGGGGATCACTACCGCTAGATTTGCATGCTTTTCCTGACTCAGATTGGGCTGGTTGCTATGACACTCGTGTGTCCACTAGTGGTTTTTGCTTCATGCTTGGTAGCTCATATATATCTTGGTTGAGCAAGAAGCAGCCTACTGTGGCCACTTCCAGTTGTGAGGCTGAGTATAGGGCAGCTTTCCCAGCAACTGTTGAGTGTGTGTGGCTCAGATGCCTTATGGCTGATTTGGGTGTTGGCCAGTCTTCTGCCACCACCATCTTCACTGACAGTCAGAGCACATTGGCAGTTGCGAGGAACCCTGTGTTCCATGCTCGCACTAAGCACATTGAGGTGCATTATCACTATGTCAGGGAGAGGTTCTCTGCTGGGGAGATCAGCTTGGCATATGTGCCCACGCAGGAGAACATTGCAGACCTTTTCACGAAGGCTCTGCCTAGGGAGAAGTTTGAAGCTTTCCGCAAAGCTTTGGGCTTACTTCCTTTTGTGGAGTGATTTCCACATAGCTTGGAACTTCCTTATACATGAGTGCCAGCTCCTTCTTCACCGCATCACTCCCAGCGGGGATTTGTTGATATATTTAGGTAGTGATGTGTGTGAACACACTAGGACTACCGGGGTACTTTTTTCCCTCTTTAGGAGGTTTTTTTCCCCCGGCTTGTATATACGCCTATTGCCCTAATGAGCTACTTATCTTTGTACATTCTCTAGTAATACATTCAGTATTGTGTATTTGTGCTCCAAGCTTCTTCTTCTTCCTTGTGCTGTTCGCGTGCTTCTGTAGACGTCTAACTCCAACACTCAATAAGCCCAAACAGCATGATGAAGTTCTTTATCCCAATCAGAAGATTTTTTTTACCAGTTTTGTCAATACATTACATAAGTGTTGACAGTATACGGGAAGAAGCAAGTACGGACACACATGCAGATCTAGCACTAAGGCAACCCTTCATTTTTTTTCAAAACCCTTACATCATTCTTAAGTGAGTCTCATCACAAAAAACCCTTGTAAATATCATTTCACCTTTTTGTAGCTCCATTTTGTACAAGCCGAGGAGTCCTCGAGCTTGGGGAGCCTTAGAAGTAGTTGCCTGCCAATTTTCATAATTTTTAGATCTCGTTTGAGCCCTCAAATAAGCCCTGGAACCTAATTTTTAACTAGGCCGGACACTAAGTCTGGACAGGGCCAAAAGCTAGTCAAAAACTATAAATAGAGCTAGAGAGCTCATTTTTGAGGCTAGCTTCTTGTAGTTTGAGCTTGTATGAGAACTTTCTGGCAATAGAAGTGATTCCATTGTCTACTCTCTTTGTTCTTACTGTGTGTGCGCGTGTGTGTGTATGTGTGTGCATGCTTGTGTGCTTCTCACTCACGCACTTGCGCTTCCACTTGCTCTTGGTCTTCATACCATCCTCATGTCTTGCCGGATTGACATTAAAGGAGGTGCTACTCATCACTGAGCTACACCAAATTTTGGCGCCGTTGCCGGGGATCGAGCTTTGAGGACGAGCGTGTGATGGTAAGACGTAGAGAGGACGCGTTGGAATGGTAAGTAGTAGGTAAATTTCTGATTTTTCTCCATCTCCATTTTCATCTTCACCTCCTTCTCCATCTCCACCTCCACCTCCTTCCCCACTACATATTCCCTCTTCCTTATCATTCCCTCATTTGTTGTGTGCGAGTTTGAGAGAGAGCGATTGTGCGTGCTTGTTTTTGTGTGTTTTTTGCATGTTTCTTGCAGGTGGCAGCTCCATCATCATCTCCAGCAAGCTCAGCAGGTACAGAAATTGTCTGCACAGTCCCTGAGGCGTTGAGCTCGAGCTATCGCGACACTCCGAAAATTTCACCCGATCACGATTCTGAGTGCACCACGACACTGCGTAGGCCTAGAGCTCCCAGGAACACTAGATAGAACAGAAAAATTCACCATATCCCGAGCTATCGCGACACTCCGAGGTATCGTGACACCCCACGACCTATCGCGACACTCCGAGCTATCGCGACACTCCGAGCTATCGCGACACCCCACGACCTATTGCGACACTCCGAGGTATCGCGACACTCCGAGGTATCGCGACACTCCGAGCTATCGCGACACCCCACGACCTATCGCGACACTCCGAGGTATCGCAACACTCCGAGCTATCGCGACACTCCGAGGTATCGCGACACTCCACGACCTATCGCGACACTCCGAGGTATCGCGACACTCCGAGCTATCGCGACACTCCACGACCTATCGCGACACTCCGAGCTATCGCGACACCCCACGACCTATCGCGACACTCCGAGCTATCGCGACACTCCGAGCTATCGCGACACTCCGAGCTATCGCGACACTCCGAGCTATCGCGACACTCCGAGCTATCGTGACACTCCGAGCTATCGCGACACCCCGACCTATCGCGATACACGGCCTTTAACGCATGAAAATTGAGAGTTAATTTTTGAGTGATTGGAAGGGTAGTTGAGCTTGATTTTAGGCACCTTGGTATAACTTTAGAACCTTGGAAGTGGGCAAAAGGCCTAGAAAGCAGAGAGGGATCTTCTGAACCCTGAGTGCCTGTTTTGACCCTTTAGTGCCTGAATGGTCATAACTTGACCATACGAACTCCGATTGATGAGATTTTGGTCTCGTTGGAAAGCTCGTTGAGAATCCTACGTGGACCTCGACTGGTTTTTGTAAGAATTATACGCGGAGTTTTAGAACATGCATTTTTAGGTTGACCTTTAGGTGGAACTAAGTGGTTCTCAGATTCAGGGGGTACAGTGAGCTACTCCAAGGGGACTAAAATTATTGAAGTGTGTCTTCCAAATACTTGTGGCAATAAAGCTATACTAACTGGTGAGTTTTTGCAGGAACTTTGTGTGCACTCAAGGCAATCCAAAGCAAGCTAGCAAGGGTGAGTACCGAGCTTGGGAGAAGGCTTCCTGGGCTTGTGTAGCAGTTTGGTCAACCAGCTAATTGAGGTTGGAAGATCTCTCAACCCTCCTTTGTCAATTCCTAGCCTAGGCTAAGTACGACTTAGGTGTGGTAATTAACTAGGGCAACGTTAGGCACGAATCAAGTCCAAGAGAATTAATCAACCAAGTGCAAGAAAATGAATAGGTCTTAAGTGCGAAAACCCTAAGGGACAAAAGATAAACGGGAATCGATCACTTATCAAGTGCGGAAATTCACTTAAGTACTCCTGATGACGCAATTTCAGACAAGACCATAAACATAATAGTCAACTAAAAAGAACAAAGTGATTGGTGCAAAATCAACCTGCGACGAGAGTGTGCTTGGGTTCCAGGGGGTAAATAAATCAGGCATATGAACCTTAGATCAGGCAGACACTTAGGCCGAGACAGACAAAGCCTCAGATCTTCTGAAGCTAGTGTCAATCACACTGCCAGGTCTTGGGCCCAGCAGTTGAGTGATTACCCATACACTCCCAGATCAGAAACAAGTGATTCCGAGATGTCCTATCACATGGAGAGATCAGTAGGTAGTTCAGGGTTGGCTTATCTAGAAAAGCCAGAAGGGCCTTATAAGACTCAATTGGAATATATCAGGACGAATCGTCTAGGTGCTCGCATCTACGAAGACGGACTGAGAAGATCGGTGGTCCAGATTAAGAACCCCGATCAACCCCATGGATTAGACCATCCGGTAGTCAAGTTTGAGAATGGAGCCTACCTGGATAAAGAAGGGACCATATATGTAGTCACCACTCTTCCGGATAGAACTGATGAGTTTGGAAATGTGGTTGCAGAGACCGACATGGGTGATATAGAGCAAGGGAACTTAGAGAGAGAGCCAAGAACTCCCCGTGGTAAATCTGTCTTGACCAGAATCATGACCCCAGAATGGATTCCACGGGATAATAAAAGCATAGATCTGCTTTTAAACCGAGAAACCGATGAGGCTTTTTGGAGATATAAATCTTCTCAATCTCAAGAAGTGAGTGCCCTCACAATTTATGAGTTTAAAGACCCTGATAGCCCAGGTCAAGTGACCTACCTAGACAATGCATCAGAGAGAATCTTTGTGGTCACAGAGCATGGCAGACATGCCTACACATGGAAGGGAGAATTTGTTTTTCCCCAACCGAGGTCTAATGTGTCCCTTGGTTACCAAGGAGCTGGGACCTCCCAAGCTCATGGGGCTCAGAGAGATAGAAGTAGAGACAAACCTGAGGTAAGTTTCGCCAACTCCCTGGGAAGAGAAAGAACGGGAACAGAAAGGAATAGAGTGGAACCTGAGAGACATAGAACCCCATGGAATCAAAGGAATATTGATGATTTTCCTTTGCCAAGGCCGAGAGAACACACTAGGACCCTGCGACCAACTCAACTGGTGAAGTCCATGAAGAATTACTTCGATGGCACGGGAGACCCTTATGACCATGTGGCGGAATTTCGACAAGTATTGAAAGCTGAACAGGTAGAGGACCTATTCACACAATATAATGCTTTCGGTCTAACCCTTAGGAACACTGCCCTTACGTGGTTCCAACCACTGAATGAGAGGCATTTCAGAAACATAGACCAACTCTTAGAGGCATTTATTGTTGAGTTTTCTAAGAGTGGAATCAGGCATAACACCTCCTCACTAATTCACAGCTTCAAACAAACACCTCAAGAGACGGTCAGACTAGCTGGAAGAAGATTTAGACAATACCTGGAGAGATGCCCGATGCCGGAGTTACCCACACCAGCCAAACAAGTGGCCTTGTTCCTAGATGGATTGTTGAGCACTAAGCTCAGGTCATATGTGTACCTGAAGGACCCTAGAACGATAGAGGAGTGCGTGCGCATGTGCATAGACATTGAGGACAATCTAGGTGAGGAATTAGAACTATCAAAAATCTATAAGGATTCTGATAGCTCTAGTAACATGGCATCTGGTCAATCCACATCCATCGAGGAACTTGCAGAGAAGGTAGCCCAAAAACTAGGTGTCTCTAGCAAGCAAATTCCAAGATTTTCCCCAGTTAAGCGGTGTTACAATTGTGGCGGTGAACATATGGCAAGTGTATGCCCCATTATGGCCCAACCCCAGGCGAATCCTAGTAGCCAGTACTGCACCATAGAGCGCAGGTACACCAATCACGCGGCACAAGACTGCCCATATAACAAACAAACTGTTAGGCAAAATTATCCTCAGCCATATCCACAACATGGTAGGTACCAGAATCAGTACCCATCACCACAATACAATAGACCACAACAAACTTATCAGCCACCTTATCAAGGGCAGCAGAGACCTCAACCAGTCCTAGTGCAGCAACCCCCTGCTCCAACCAATGTGATCCCAGTGAAATATGCATCTATTGAAGAAAATCCGAATAGAGCCATAGTTCCAGTCACCCCATTGCTATCAGTCAGTGATCCAAGTGACCATAGTTTTGACTCCACACATATTGATAGCCCACATGCTTACTACATGCAGTCACCCGAGCATAACGAGTCATACTATTATGAGGACCCAAGTGAAAATAGTGGGGAACCTGAGTATTCTAATGTTATGTACACAAACCCCAACTCTAGACCTCAACCTAGGCAGGTACGACCTCCATTTCCTAGAGGACCATGCTTCAGGTGTCAGGGAGATCACCTTATACGTGATTGTCCACTACCTGCCCCTACACAGCCTCAACCAGTAACCGTTCAGGGCTTCTGTCAAGACTGCGGGAAAGAGCATCTCCTACGAGATTGCCCGAAGAACCCTAATAACATGCCTAAAATCACTCCTATCAATGTTGTTGGGTTAGTTGTAGACTCCACAGGGAGTGTGACTTCCACAGCACCTGTGCAGGTGATCACAAGAGCCCAGGCACGGCAACAACACCAAGGTGTGGGTCCCGAAAAGAGCCCCGAGGTGAGTGAAACAGAGAGCATACCCAAAAAGAGAACTAACGCCTGGAAGGATAGTCGTGAAAGAATGAAGAGGCAATGGGCAAAAAAGATAAACGAACTTGAAGAAAGCGTGAGAGAAACCAAGGCAAAAATCACAGAAATCACATCTCAACCGCACTCCCACACACTTCCACCACTACCATCCCCATCACCCTCCATTTCTCCACCCTCTAACACACCCCTCGTAACCCACCCACCACCCCGAGTAGGATCAGTATTAGCTGACCCCACTCCTGAAGGCTTGGACATGATGTTCAAAGCCTACCAGGCTCGACTTCAAGAAGGGCCAACAGCTGCAAACCTAGACAAGAGTTACCCTAGAGCAGATTTAGAGATTGAACGGATGAAAATGTGCATGAAAATGGTAGAACAAGCTCAAGCTATACTTGAGACTAGTCAAAAGTTCAATCAGACCAACTCTGTCAAGCCGGATTTGCATTTCCAAGGCTTACTAGAAAAATTAGAGCAGTTGGTAAACAAATCACAAGTTTCTTTACCTCCACAGGCTCAACCAGTTGTTGAAAGAGGGAGCTCACCACCTAAGGGAGCTTATGTTCCTAATTCCACGGATGTTGGAATACCTCCTTCAATTCAACAGTACTCTCAAGAGTTCTTGCGGGAAATACAAGAAGAGAAATGGGCCAAGGAGAAGGGTGATTCCCCTCCTATTCCTGAGATTGATGACCTCCGTGATCAATTTCCCCAAGACATTCCGTCTATCTATGGAGATCAAACAGAGCAACAAGAGGATGAGAGGTTAGATTTTGAATCTAATTCTTTACAAGAGTTGCCTCATTTCACAGGCCCATGGGAATCTGAATCTCTCCAGATCCGAGCTCCCACTATATTGGTGAGAAATGAAGACTCAGTGATTCCCAGGAACACTGATGTTGTGAAGAACACTAAGGTTCAATGTCACCTCACTGTAGAGGAACTCCTCAAGGCAAAACCGGAGCTCTAGGATCATGTGAAGGATCAGGTTCCAGAACTTGAATCCAATGCACCAAAAGTAGGCTCTAAACAAAAAGTACCCGAGGTACCTCTCGACAAGATAGGAGACATGAGCGAAGGTGAAGAAGGTAACACTTATCTTCCGATCACCTATCAAGGTTACACAACCAAAGCAATTGTGGATTCGGGTGCTGGCGTTGCTATTGCGACCACTTCCTTGTGGAAGCGATGGGGCAAACCCACCTTAAGACCAACGAGGATGAAACTTCAAATGGCAGATGGTCATTTTGAAAGACCTCTCGGATTGCTTGAAGGGATAACTCTAACCACTTGTGGTGTAGAGTTTGAACATACGTTTGCTATATGTGACTTTGAGAAGAATAATGTTTACGAGATGATCCTAGGAAGACCTTTCCTACGACAATTGCAAATAGTACAGGATTGGGGAACCAATTCCTTGTACTTACAGCACTTAGGGGTCACCACCAAGGTCAATCTGAAGGATCACACCTTCAGAGATGTACCACCCCTACAGTGGAATCCTATCCACAAAGCGAAAGAAGATTCTATCTCAGTGCATTCTGGAAGTTCACCTGAACCATCCTGGTTGCATGAAGATACTCACTTGTGGATGTGCAAGGTCGCTGAGGAAGAGGAAAAGCGCCTAAAAGCGAGAGAAGAAGGAACTTCCCCAGGAGATAGACCGATAAAAGACCCAGCCTATACACCAATGATATTTCCAGATGAGGAATTTGAGCCTCATGGTTGGGCAGAAATCTTGGCTACCATGGACATTGCAGTCAATGAAGAACAATGGACACCCCATTGTGATGAGGAGGGTTATGATATTTCAGTGTTCATGTGTCAGCCCTTGTTGGAAGAATGTGATCCTAGTAAGTTCATAGAAGAAGAAGAGAATGACGATGATCTAGAATCCATTGTGATGGATACTTACTTTGACTCAGAGGAACACTACTTAGAAGACCTAGGAGTATTAACCCAAAAGGAAGAAGAACCCCTTGCGAGTATTAAAACGATAAGCTCAAAGAAAGGAAGTGAAGGAGGTCAAAAGAAAAAGAAAAGAAAAGCAGTGAGACAAGAAGAGGAAGAATCATTGTTTGAAGTACCAGAAAATTTCAAGAAATATGAGGTGGAAGACCGGAACATTTTGGTACGAATGCCTAAGAGAGAGGCCATTATAGGAGAAGCATATGACAATAAAGAAAAGACCAAAAAAATTGTAGTGACCATTGAAGGGCACGAAGAACGATGTACGTACATAGGAGACGACCTAAGTGCAGAAGAAGAAGCAGAGCTTGTAGCGCTATTAAGGGAATATAGGGATGTGTTCGCATGGCACTATAGAGACTTGAAAGGAGTAGATCCAGAGATTTGCTCTCATACGATTCCAATGACCGCTGAGGCCAAGCCCACCAAACAAAAACCCTACACATATAATGACAATTATGCAGCCAAAATAAAAGAGGAAATTGACAGGCTGATTGAAGCCGGATTCATCTATGAGATTGAGCACACTGAATGGGTGTCTCCCATTGTAGTGGTGCCCAAGAAGAATGGGAAATTGCGAGTGTGCATTAACCTTAAAAAAGTCAATGCCGCTACGATCCGAGATAGTTATCCTCTTCCAATCACCGAACATCTATTGGAGCGTGTTGCAGGCAAGGAAGTTTACAGCTTCCTTGATGGATTTTCAGGTTACAACCAAGTAGCCATTGCCCCCAAAGATCAGCACAAAACGGCCTTTGCCACAGAATGGGGAATCTTTGCATTTCGTGTGATGCCATTCGGGCTCACCAATGCACCTGCAACATTCCAAAGACTCATGTGTCATGTCTTCAAAGAGTTCTTGCGAAAGAGCTTAGAAGTATATGTGGATGATCTGTGCGCTCATTCCCAAGAGAGAAGTTACCACATCCCTGAGCTCAGGCAAATCTTCAACAAGTGTAGAGATTATCGAGTGTGTCTGAATCCAGAGAAGTGTGTGTTTATGGTACGACAAGGTAAGATCTTAGGTCACATTGTTTCTAAGAATGGAATTTCAATAGATGAAGACAAAGTAAGAGCAATAGCTGAGTTGCCCAGACCAAGGAATGTTAAAGAGGTACAAGCCTTTATGGGCCATTGTGGATATTACCGTAGGTTTATCCACATGTATGCCATCATAGCTAAACCTCTTTATGGGTTGTTAACAAATTTTGAATGGAGCGAGGAATGCGAGACTTCCTTCAACGAGTTGAAGAGACGTTTGTGCATAGCACCAATATTGACTACTCCGGATTGGAGCAAACCCTTTCATGTCCATGTAGATGCCTCCAATCATGCAATAGGATGTGTGCTAGCACAACCCACCGGTGAAGGAAACCTAGATTTGCCGATAGCATATGCTAGTAGGCAACTAAATGCAGCTGAACGAAATTATACCACAACGGAAAGAGAAGGCCTAGGTATGGTATATGCTGTGAAGAAGTTTAGACACTATCTATTGGCCAATAAGTTCAAGTTTTTCACTGATCATCAAGCTTTACTATATTTGGTCAATAAACCTTGCAATACAGGTCGCTTAGTAAGATGGTTCCTCTTACTAATGGAATACGACTTTGAAGTTGTTGTCAGGAAAGGTAGAACCCATCTTAGGGCTGACCATCTTTCTCGCATCACTTCAGGAGAGCCACCGCAAGGAGTGTCTGATGAATTGCCCGATGCTTATCTGTTCAATTTAGAAGTTGTTCCTAAATGGGCAAATAAGTTGGTACCAGTCCTAACCTTCGGGCCTGCAAATAAGAATGTGAAAACCAGCAAAGAGGAAATTGTAAAATCATTAAAGTATCAAATACTGGCTGGAAGTATGTACAAGCAAGATACCGAGGGTGTGTTAGCTTGTTGTGTCGAGGATGATGAACATGCTAGTTGGTTGCAACAAGCCCATGAGGGACTGCTAGGGAATCACTACTCTAAACAACGAACATTGCAGAACCTAAAACGCTTAGGAGTATATTGGCCTAGCATGGACAAAGAAATACAAGAGTGGATCCAGAGTTGTCCAGAGTGCCAGGAGAGACCCCCAGTGGAGCATGCCACTCTTTATCACGTGTCATTAATCCCAGACTGGAGTGCTCCATTGGTCGAGTTCATGAGATCGGGAACATTACCCAATCAGGCTAGTCTTGCAAGAAAACGGAGCATGGAGCAAGAGGCTCAAGACTATGCCTTAGTAGGAGACAACCTATATAGAAGAGGCAAGGATGGTTACCTAAGACTGTGCGTACATGAATCAGACTACTTGAAAGTCTTAGAAACTGCACACAGTGGTGCTGCAGGTGGACACTTTGGGCCTGACAGAGTAATTAAGACCATTCTATTCTCAGGACTGTGGTGGCCCTCTCTGCATATGGATGCACATACTTATGTGAAGAGTTGCGACACATGCCAACGTGCCCAATATCCGATAAGAAAAGATGAAATGCCATTAAGACCAATGATGGGAGGACGTGCATTTTCAAAGTGGGGTATAGACTTTGTAGGTCCCATTAACCCCCCAGCTAGAAATTCCCATGCAGAATACATTATTGTAGCCACAGATTACCTTACAAAGTGGGTGGAAGTAAAGGCCACGACAAAGAATGATGCTCAAACGACGGCTAAGTTCTTATTCGAAAATGTGTTCACTAGATATGGGTTACCAATAGAGTTGGTTAGTGATAGAGGTACGCACTTCTTGAATGAGGTCATTGAAAATCTCCTTCAAGAATTCATGGTGATACATAAGAAGTCTGCACCCTATCACCCACAAGCTAACGGACAAGCCGAGAGCACGAATAAGATCCTATGTAACGTATTGACAAAACTGGTAAATAATAAACGCTCTGATTGGGACAAACAACTTCATCATGCTGTTTGGGCATACCGAGTTGCCTACAAAACGGTACTCAATGCCACCCCATTTCAGATGGTCTTCGGACAGAATGCAGTGCTACCACTAGATTTCCTAATCCCAGCTTTAAGAGTAGCACAAGAGCATGAGTGGAATGGACATGAGTTGTCCTCTAGGATCTTGGATCTAGAGCGTCTAGGTGAGACGAGACTACGAGCAGCAGCAGGCATCTATGCTACAAAGAAACGACAAAAGGCATACTTTGATGCCCATGTGAAGGATAAGGGCTTGAAAGCAGGGGATCTAGTTTTAGTCTACACATTGAAACAACACGCAAGAAAGCTAGAAAAGAGAGGCTACGGACCTATGATCATTAATAGGATCTCCACGAGTGGAGCAGTACAACTAGCCACTTTAGAGGGGGATGTCCTCCCAAACTATATTAGCGGGTGCAGAGTCAAGCTGTATCAAGAACCCCTCACGGAGGAAATGCTAAGTCGACTCAATACTGCTAAACAACGTAAAGAGGAGGAAAAACGAATTCGAGAAGAAGCACAGGCAGAGGCCATAGAGCGCATTAAGCGCATGAAGCTAAGAAGACAAGGACTAGGGAGAGAACATTCTAACCATAAGGAAACTTCACCCACATATTCCATGGCCATGTGTCAAGTAAAGTCAACCACTCATCCTAGCATAGTGGACAGGAGACCATTCATTACAGTTAGGCTAGAACACGGCAAGTCTTGCCAAGAACTCAGGGCTTTAATTGACTCAGGTGCTGCGACTAGTGCGATTAGATGGTCCCACTATAAGGATTCAGGAATAGAAATGCGGCCAATTGAGGCATACCTCATAGGGCTAGGAGGCATGGAAACCCCTTGCATGGGTGAGGTGGACCTTCCTATCCTCATTAAGAATATGACCATGACGGTGAAGCTACTAGTGTGCCATGATGACGACCTGATAGAACCCCTAATCCTTGGCCAAGATTGGCTATACGATCACTCAGTGGACCTAAATCTTAGACAAGGCTCCTTACAGATTGGAACCTTAGAGCAGAAGCGAGTGATACCGCTTGACTTCCCTAACGGCATTCCGCCTGACGGTTGTGACCCTAGACCCTATGAAACACATGCGACGGAAGACCGGAAGATCTTTGATCAGCTCAATCACGCTACGTCTACACCAACCCGCTTGGGCTTGGCTATACACAGTTGTCAATTAGAAAGACGACAGGAGACCTTCCCTGGGACTTCCTGCAAACTAGAAGGGGCAGCTACCCATCCGCGAGGGCAGATGGACACAATCAGCGGGCAGATGGACACAATCAGCGGTCAGGTGGGTTGCATCAGCAGCCAAATGAGCACGACACCCTGCGGTGCTCATCCTTCCAAACTTGTTGCGGACAGGCCTAGATTAAAGTTAAAGAACGAATCATTTCCTAGTGGGCAGGTCACGCAAGTGTTGGAACTCCCTTGTTTTCCAAAGCAGAGCGTCCACCCGACCTCTCAACCTCAACCACAGCAGAGTCAACCACGAAGAAGGAACCCAGGCCGACGGCAGTATCATAAGACGCAGCAAAGAAAGCAGTTTAGGCCAACCAAGGGAAGCGGCACCAGACAAATATGGGTGCCAAAAGGACAAAAAACACCGGAGAACTCCAACAAAGCCGAGATCGACAAGCAAAAGGCAGGGCAGAAACAGAATCAATATCCACCATCCCCTCGACCTGCTCCTACAAGTCCGAGCATTCGACAAATTTGAATCGCCAAGAAATACCTTACCCATAGACCCACACCCACGCAGATTTGGGTACCCAAAAGGTCTCAAATACATCACACACCCATCCAGAAACCTTTACCCATCTTTAGCTCTAAGAGCTACGACCCCTCTATCCAAGCATGGAGAATTAAACTGTGTACTAAACCCCCTGACCCAATTCTGTAAATCCACCCACACTAACAACAGGAGCATTCCGAGCCCATGGCATACCCAAAACATGCATCTAGGATGACACTGACCTCTAACCGCCACTCACACTATCACAAACACTTCACCACTAACCGCTGACCTCCGGGATTGTCATGTTAGTATTGTGAAGGGAACACCACTACATCTTGTTTCCTATACAACACTAATGTGCCTTTCGTCTTCCAGCAGATAAGCAACCTACTCTCATGGCAACAGCAACAGGCACAAGCTCTCAGGCAGGATCTGGTGCTCCTATCAATTGGGATACCATGCCAGTGGAAGCTCCACCAACGGCTCGGCCTGAAGAATTCTTGAATGTGCGAAGGATTCCCATTCCAGATCCCCCCAGCGGACTAACCGAAAGAGTAAGAGGGCACTCCCATTGGTTCAATGAAATGCCAGGGGATTTGGGAGACGCAGATCACATCTGGGAGTCAAAGATGGAGTGTGGAGGGGTTTGGTGGACCTTCCAATTCTTTTCCAGAGAATTTGAGACCTTACAGAATGCAGCTCCACTTCAGGATATCTGGCAAAAGGCAGGACTACAAGCTTACTTCAGTGCAGCTCTACCTAAACCCGACTTCCTCAGGTGCTACTACTTGATTGCTACGCTAAAACCTACCGGGGATAAAGATCATTCCGGCACATTCTGGGTGCCCTCCTTATCCAATCTGGAGGAGATGAGGAAGTTTGAATTAAATGTAACGTTAATCAGGGAAGCCCTTCAAATGTATGGCACTCATGTGCCTTCAGATCGCGACCCCTTGATACCAGAATCAATGAAAAGCAATAGAGTCAAGAAGCTCAAAGAAATGTGCGCCCTCACCCCCAACATCGCCATACCCCTGCGGATGTGTCTCCAGCACTTCGCATTTCTCGCTCAGGACCGTTTCACTCAGCCTCACAAGAAGATATGGTACGGGTTGTATTTAGCAGAGACCGGAAGCTTGCCCATTAAGATGCCGGTATGGATCTTAGATCAGGTATATGAGGCAGGCAAGCGGGGAGTGAGGAAGCCCACTCTACATGGTTGTTGTGCGCTGACAAGAATCATCTACAGATGTCTTGCATATGACGTGCCAGTTGCCCGAGCCCTAAAGTATGCACACCTGGAGCTGTTCAAAGGGCGAAAGTCAGGGAGTCAGCCTGCAAAAAGAATGCGTGGATCCCTTTCACAGGTCCTGATCCCTCCAGAAGCCACCGCCCAAGTCTTCACTAGAGAGGAAGCCCAGGTGGCACCTATCACAATCCATCTCGAAGAGTCTCAACCAAGAGAGGTGGTACAGCCCACTCCTTCTGCCCCTCCACTACCTACCGATGCAGAATTTGCAGCGATGGCCACCTTCACCGAGGACCCAAACTTTGATTTTGAAAGATTTCTGCAGCCAGACCTCATCCCATCCTTTTCCATTCACTCACACCCAAACCCTATCCGCCACTCCCCTAGCAACGGACTCACACTCAACCCAAGTCACCCAACCCTCATTCTGGACAAACCTTGTAAATATACTCCAACAGGTGGATACTTATAATAAAAAGTCCCTTTCCCAAACCCACTCCCCCACATTCACTGCCACCACTATCACACCACCCACCATTCCTGTATTCACAGTGCACGAATCACACACTCTCACGTCCGATCCCATGGACATCTCACCATCCACAGGATCACCCACCACCACTGTTATCCCAACATTACCACATATCATTTCACTCACGTCGCCATTCCCAAGCACTGTAGGCACAACATCCACTTTTCCCATTCCCACTTCCCAACCCCCTGCATCTTCCATCCTTACCCCTGCATCCACCTCATTTAGTCTTGCACTCGACACCATGCTCGAAGCTGCCACTCAGCTTAAGCAGGAATATACATTATTGGAAGAAAATAACAAAGAGCTTTGCACCCTCTCAGCAACACTCCAAGAGCGTGTCAATGCTTTGGAGTCCAGTCATACGGAGTCACAAAGCAAAATATCCGCCCTCGAACATGTAAATGCGCAACTCGAGGCGAGGCATATGGAAGAGAGCAAAGCCATAGAGGAACAACTGCGAGATCAAATGGGCCGCAATGCAAGGCTTCAACGAAACATGGCCTTGCTACGACGACATCTGGCGGCAGCTCAAGAAGAGAACAAATGGCTTCAACAACAAAACCAAGAGAACCTCGAGGCTGCCATGGAGAACACCCCGGGAGCACCCATAGACCCGGCTAAATTTCAAGCTGTTCCCTCAGAAAGCATACAACAGATCTTGGAATCTTATGCCAATCTTTTAGAAGCACATGATCAGCTTGCCGACCAGCTGAAGGACCTACAGAGACCCCAAGAGTCTACACCACACCAACGAGAACCTAAAGAGATGACCAACGCTACTACTTCACCTGAACCTGAACATTCAACGACCAATGATGTACTGGAGTTACGGCAACAGATTGTAGAATTAAAATTGAAGTTGATGCAGTACGAGCGACCTCCTTCCCCACCAGAGCAGCCGTTAGAAGAAGAAGCAGTTATTATTCCAGTGGAGGAAGCATTCGACGACACCTACGAGCCTCAACCATTCCCAGGAGGACGCGTCACAGAAGAAGGTCAAGATACCTATGAGGAACCCCCATCAGCATGGATGAAACAGGTAGAGGAAATGGGGAAAACTCATCAGGAACGGATATCCACTCAGATGCTGGCAATGAAGGCCATTGAGGACACCATCCTTCACTCAGAGTACTTCAGGCACATGACCTCTAGACTCCTTATCACTAGTTCAGAATTACAATACAAGCCCTACTTTGTATTGTTGGCCGACTACAACGCAGAAATCAAAAGAGTCACCAACAAGTGCCCAACATTTGCCACACAGTTCGAACCAGAAGATATACCAGAAGCGGCACGAAAAGGGGCCATATTCCAACCAACTTGGAGGCAGAAGTTACTCGAAATTTACCCAGAAATGCTTCGAACATGGGATCACGCCCCCATGCATTTGAAGTACAATCCGTGTTTTGGGCCAGTGCAAAGACGAAGATCATGGAAAGCTTTTGCAATCAAGGTTCAGAATAACGTGAACTGTAAAGAATGGCTCAATTACCCCGCCATCGCCCCCCCAACCGGTACTCCCACAGTGTCATACATGATTGCAACCATCAGACATTGGATACCACGTCTCCACCCCATGCCAGATGTCGCTGCCCAGATGATGCTCAAGATCTTCGATATGATGCAGGTTGTACTCAAAACTTTTCGCAATGTATGCCGTATTCAACCTCCTATTCCCGGGTTTATTAATGGTAACTACGACCTGCTATATGATATGAGCACAACCCCGAGCATACGAGTGGTGTACGCATGGCATGCACGCATAAGATATCTCCCTGCCTGCTACAAGCAAACATTCGACGATATGTTCACCACGGGGTTTTGGGAAGCACATTCAGAGGTATTCGCGCCACGGCCTACTTTACTCCATCTCTTCGCATGCGAGCAAACAATGCATTCCGAGCTTTACACGATGCCACAACCTGACATGCCTGGTACAGTTGATTGGGAGGCTTTGCAACGAGACCTGATCAGAGGTTTAAGAATCAAAGAACAAGAATTGGCAACCGACCTCCTGCAGAAGTACATTGATCAAACTGTGGAACAGAGGTCTGTCAGAGGCGACAGACCCTAGGGGGGGGAGAGTTTTGACAGTATACGGGAAGAAGCAAGTACGGATACACATGCAGATCTAGCACTAAGGCAACCCTTCATTTTTTTTCAAAACCCTTACATCATTCTTAAGTGAGTCTCATCACAAAAAACCCTTGTAAATATCATTTCACCTTTTTGTAGCTCCATTTTGTACAAGCCGAGGAGTCCTCGAGCTTGGGGAGCCTTAGAAGTAGTTGCCTGCCAATTTTCATAATTTTTAGATCTCCTTTGAGCCCTCAAATAAGCCCTGGAACCTAATTTTTAACTAGGCCGGACACTAGGTCTGGACAGGGCCAAAAGCTAGTCAAAAACTATAAATAGAGCTAGAGAGCTCATTTTTGAGGCTAGCTTCTTGTAGTTTGAGCTTGTATGAGAACTTTCTGGCAATAGAAGTGATTCCATTGTCTACTCTCTTTGTTCTTACTGTGTGTGCGCGTGTGTGTGTATGTGTGTGCATGCTTGTGTGCTTCTCACTCACGCACTTGCCCTTCCACTTGCTCTTGGTCTTCATACCATCCTCATGTCTTCCCGGATTGACATTAAAGGAGGTGCTACTCATCACTGAGCTACAATAAGGTTTTATTTGTGCTCTCAGCTAGTCCATGAGCTTGTGGATGATAGTGTTGGGTGTGTGTAGAAGTGTGATAGACACACAAGAAGCACACACAAGGAGCACAAATGCAACAAAGCACATGAAGAAGATGATGGCTGGAATAGCTCTCTCTATTGATGATTTTCACTCTAGCACAATGGCAAGTACCAACATGAAGAGCTTCACCTCATAAATGTCAATCCGAGGAGACGTGAGGACCGGTATGAAGACTGTGAGCAAGTGTTGGCACAAGTGCGTGAGTGAAAGTACACAAGCATGCACAGACATACACACACACACACGCACAAGGTATGAGCAAAAAGTGGAACAATGGAAAGCTTCGATTATAGAAGGAATCTCTTACAAAGCTGAAATCTACAACAAGCCAACCCCCAAAATGAGCTCTTCAGCCCTTTTTATAGGTTTTTGAGTGGTTTTGGCCCTGTCCAGACCTAGTGTCCGGCCTAGTTAAAAAATAGGTTCCAAGGCTTATTTGGGGGCTCAAACGGAATCTAAAAATTATGAAAATTGGTATGATGATAGTTCTAATACTCCTCAAGCTCGAGGACTCCTCGGCTTGAACAAAATGGAGTTGCAAAAATGAAAAATGGTATTTACAATGGTTTTTAGTGATAAAAATCACTAGTTTTATAGGGATTTCTTATGAAAATTTGGCAAGTGCTTCTTGGAGCTCCCTACTTGCTCCTTCGTCTTGTGTGTCCACTTCCTTGATGCACTTCCATGCTTTGTCCTTGACCTTGGGCTTCAACACTCCCCCCCTCTTGAGTCTGTCGTCCCTGACAGACCCTTGTTGTAGTGGTTGTTCCATGTAGTACGTTGAGAAGTAGTGTCCTTTATGTATCTTCCCAATGTAGCCTGGTCGTTTGTCTAGTTCTTCACTTTGCCACTGCTAGCTCTTGCAGTTGTAGTCCCTTTGTATGTACTTCTTCCTTGTATTCCATCTGATGGTGCATTTGTGAGCTTTCCAAAACTGCTAGCTGCTCAAAGGAGGTGGTCAATGTTGATTATGAGCAGCTCTCGATGGTTGATGGCTTCCTTGCTCTTGTAGTGGTCACCTGATGTCCTCTGATTCTTTCAAAGATGGCTTTCATAGTTTTCATGCCTAGTACTTGTAACCCATAATGTATGATGGGTAAGTGCATTAGTGCATGGGTTGAACAAAATATGTGCCTTGTGCATGGCCTTGTAATGTGGCCCTACGTATGCATACTTGGAAAATGCATGGTAAGAAGTGTGGTGCAAGAGATTGGGTCTTGAGCTAAGTGCTCAAGGGTATGTTGACGAAGAGGTTTCCTCATCTATCATGGTTATAGTGTTGTTGAAGCATACAAGTCTTACCATGGTGAAAGGTCCGTTGATCTTCATCTCTTCGTGTTGTAGTTCCATCATGGTGTTTGACCATCGGCTTGTCTTTTTTGTTGATGGATGTCCTTGCTAATAGTTCACTGATGAGCATCTTCAAGCACATAGTCCTCTTCTCTTTTTTTTTGGAACAATATCACAAAGCAGGAAGAAAGGGGTTAGTACCAACAAAATATTGTACATATGTCATATGTGTCTCATGTGCCTGGGATTTCTCAATGGTGTCTATGCACGGCCGTGTAATGTGGCCCTATGTTGATGCATACTTTGGAAGTGCATGACCTCAATGGTGCAAAAGACAAGGTTATGCCAAAGGCACATGGTTGCTGCACGTCGAGGCTTTTGATGTTACTTGCAGACTTGATGCATTCTTTGTTTGGAGGTGTCGATTGGATCTCGAAATGATGTAATCCTCTCGATTGGAACCCATACCTCAAGCCACTTCTTCTTCGGATGTTGTCCAAACTTTGGTATCCAGTGTGGTTGCCACTTTGGTTCTGTGGATGCTGTTGGTGCTTTTGGCCTCCGAACCCATATCCTTGATGATTTCCTGCTTACTTTTGCAGAAGGGTTGAGTTTATCTTCGTTTGGTCTTTGTGCTCTATTCTTACCCTTTTCTTTCCTTGGCTTCTTTGTTGAGACCTTTTGCATGGTGGGGAGCATAGGTTGTTGCATATGTAAGAGCTTCTTAGGTACCCACATCTGTAATCGTCCTTGTTGAGCTCCAGCTAATTTTTTAGGCACCCAAATTTGTACCTTATTGTGGTCGGCCTTCATCAACTGCTTTGGTACCCAAATTTTTTGGATTCTTCATGCTTGAGCATGTCGTAGGTTCTTGGTTCTTGTCTTCCCATGGTTGACTTGCCTGGGTGGGAATTGCATTGGGAAGGCTGGTGGTTGCTCACCCTTTCGTACCCAGATTTGCTTCGTACCCATAACTACTTTCTTTTTGACATCTCTTCGTGTTTTGATATAGCGGTTGTCATGTATTGTTTCACTTGCCTTTTTGGTTGATTGGTTGTGATGGCTTTAGTCTTTATACAAGAGGAGGAGTTCGCTTGTCTTTGAGTTTGTTTTTCCCTGATTGAGTTCTTCTAGAACACAGAGCTTTTGACACATATAACATCTTTTCTACTAGGATTAGTCCTAGAAGAATTATGAGAAGGTGTGACATCTGGATTTGTGAGCATGCAATTCTCTAATTCTAATGTGATGCATTGTTCCTGTACCCAAACTTGAAGAAGTTGACTTCTTAGGTTCAAGTTGACTGCATGGTCATAAATCCAATCTTGACCCAAAACAAGTGGTTCAGTAAGGTCTTCATCTTGACAAACTAGCACTTTGACTCCCATTGGGACATCTTGGAGGTAGATGGGGAGCTCCACCTCACCCAAGCAAGGGGTTTCCACACCTCCCAACCCTATAAGATAGGCTTCTACAGGTCTGAAATGGGGTAGCATTGAGCACTGTTTTGTAAGCAACTCGGTAAGCCCAAACAGCATGATGAAGTTGTTTGTCCCAATCAGAGCATTTATTATTTACCAGTTTTGTCAACACATTACATAGGATCTTATTCGTGCTCTCGGCTTGCCCGTTGGCCTGTAGATGATAAGGGGCAGACTTCTTATGTATTACCATGAATTCTTGAAGGAGATTTTCAATGACCTCGTTCAAGAAGTGCGTACCTCTATCACTGACCAACTCTATTGGTAGCCCATATCTCGTGAACAGGTTCTCAAATAAGGACTTAGTCGTCGTTTGAGCATCATTCTTTGTCGTGGCTTTTACTTCAACCCACTTTGTGAGGGAATCTGTGGCTACAATGATGTACTCTGCATGGGAGTTTCTAGTTGGGGGGTTAATAGGACCAACAAAGTCTATACCCCACTTCGAGAATGCACGTCCTCCCATCATTGGTCTCAAAGGCATCTCATCTTTTCTAATTGGGTATTGGGCACGTTGGCATGTGTCGCATTTCTTCACATAGGTGTGTGCATCCATATGAAGAGTGGGCCACCAGAGTCCAGAGAATAGAATGGTCTTAATTACTGGGTCAGGCCCGAAGTGTCTGCCTGCAACACTGTTGTGTGCAGTTTCTAAGACTTTCAAATAGTCTGAGCCTCTTGCTCCATGCTTCATCTTCTTGCTAGACTAGCTTTGTTGGGTAGTGTTCTCGATCTCAGAAATTCGACCAATGGAGCACTCCAATTTGGAATTAACGACACGTGATAAAGGGTGGCATGCTCCATTGGGGGTCTCTCCTGGCACACTAGACAATTCTTAATCCACTCATGTATTTCTTTGTCCATGCTAGGCCAATACACTCCTAAACATTTTAGGTTCTGCAATGTTTGTTGTTTAGAGTAGTGATTTCCTAGCAATCCTTCATGGGCTTGTTGCAACCAACTAGTATGTTCATCGTCCTCGACACAACAAGCTAGTACACCCTCGATATCTTGCTTGTACATACTTCCTGCCAATATTTGATATTGTTGTGATCGTACAATTCCTTCTTTGTTTGTTTTTACGTTCTTATTTGCAGGTCCGAAGGTTAGGACAGGTACCAACTTATTTGCCCATTTAGGAACAACTTCTAAATTGAACAAATAAGCGTCAGGTAGTTCATCCGACACTCCTTACGGTGACTCTCTTGAAGTTATGCGAGACAGGTGATCTGCCTTGAGATGGGTTCTACCTTTCCTGACAACCACTTCAAAATCGTATTCCATTAGTAAGAGGAACCATCTTACTAAGTGTTCTGTATTGTAAGGTTTATTGACCAAGTATAATAAGGCTTGATGATCAGTGAAAAATTTGAACTTATTGGCCAATAAATAGTGTCTAAAATTTTTCACAGCATATACCATGCCTAAGCCTTCTCTCTCGGTTGTCGTATAGTTTCGTTCAGCCACATTTAATTGTCTACTAGCATATGCTATCGGCAAATCTAGGTTTCCTTCACCTGTGGGTTGTGCTAGCACACATCCGATGGCATGATTGGAGGCATCTACATGGACATGAAAGGTTTTGCTCCAATCCAGAGTGGTCAGTATTGGTGCTGAACACAAACGTCTCTTCAGCTCATTGAAGGAATTCTCGCATTCATCATTCCATTCGAAATTTGTCAACAACCCATAAAGAGGTTTAGCTATAATGGCATACATGTGGATAAACCTGCGGTAATATCCACAATGGCCCATAAAGGCTTGTACCTTTTTAACATTCCTTGGCCTGGGCAATTCTGCTATTACTCTGACTTTGTCCTCATCTGTTGAAATTCCATTCTTAGAAACAATGTGACCTAAGATTTTACCTTGTCGTACCATGAACACACACTTCTCTAGGTTCAAACACACTCGATATTCCCTACATTTGTTGAAGATCTATCTGAGCTCAGGAATGTGGTATCCTCTTTTTTGGGAATGAGCGCATAAATCATCCACATATACTTCTAAGCTCTTTTGCAAGAACTCCTTGAAAACATGACACATGAGCCTTTGGAATGTTGCAGGTGCATTAGTGAGACCAAATGGCATCACACGAAATGCAAAGATTCCCCACTCTGTGGTGAAAGCTGTTTTGTGTTGATCTTCTAGGGAAATGGCTACTTGGTTGTAACCTAAAAATCCATCAAGAAAGCTATAAACTTCCTTGCCTGCAACATGCTCCAATAAATGTTCAGTGATTGGAAGCGGATAGCTATCTCTGATCGTAGCAGCATTAACTTTTTTAAGGTTAATACACACTCGCAGCTTTCCATTCTTCTTGGGCACCACTACAATGGGGGACACCCATTCAATATGCTCAATGTCATAGATAAATCCAGCTTCAATCAGCCTGTCAATTTCTTCTTTGATTTTAGCTGCATAACTGTCATTATATGTGTAGGGTTTTTATTTGGTGGGTTTGGCATCAGAGGTCATGGGTATAGTATGAGAGCCAATTTCTGGATCTACTCCCTTCAAATCTCTATAGTGCCAAGCAAACACATCCCTATATTCCCTTAATAGAGCTACAAGCTCTGCTTCTTCTTTTGCACTTAGGTCATCTCCTATGTATGTACATCGCTCTTCATTCCCTTCAATGGTTACACAAATTTTTTTGGTCTTTTCTTTATTATCATATGATTCTCCTATTATGGCCTCTCTCTTAGGCATTCGTACCAAAATTTTTTGATCTTCAACTTCATATTTCTTGAAATTTTCTGGTACTTCAAACAATGATTCCTCCTCTTCTTGTTTCACTGCTTTTCTTTGCTTTTTCTTTTTACTCCCTTCACTCCCATCCTTTGAATTTATAGTTTTAATGCTGGTGAGAGGTTCTTCTTCTTTTTGAGTCAATACTTCCACATCTTCTAGATAGTGCTCCTCTAAGATGAAGCAACTATCCATCACAATGGACTCTAGATCATCATCGTTCTCTTCTTCTTCTATATCACTAGGGTCACATTCTTCCAACAAGGGTTGCCACATGAACACTGAAATATCATAACCCTCCTCATCACAATGAGGTGTCCATTGTTCTTCATTGACTGCAATGTCCATGGTAGCTAAGATTTCTGCCCAACCATGAGGCTCAAATTCCTCATCTGGAAATATCATCGGTGCATAGGGTAGGTCTTTAACTGGTCTATCTCCTAGGGAAGTTCCTTCCTCTCTTGCTTTTATGCACTTTTCTTCTTCCTCTACAACCTTGCACATCCACAAGTGAGTATCTTCATGCAGCCAAGATGGATCAGGTGAACTCCCAGAATGCACAGAGATAGAATCTTCTTTCGCTTTGTGGATAGGATTCCATTGTAGGGGTGGTACATCTCTGAAGGTGTAATCCTTCAAATTGACCTTGGTGGTGACCCCTAAGTGTTGTAAGTACAAGGAGTTGGTTCCCCAATCCTGTACTATTTGCAATTGTTGTAGGAAAGGTCTTCCTAGGATTATCTCGTAGACATTATTTTTCTCAAAGTCACATATAGCAAATGTATGTTCAAACTCTACACCACAGGTGGTTAGAGTTATCCCTTCTAACAATCCTAGAGGTCTTTCAAAATGACCGTCTGCCATTTGAAGCTTCATTCTAGTTGGTCTTAATGTGGGTTTGCCCCATCGCTTCCACAGGGAGGTGGTCGCAATAGCAACACCAGCACCTGAATCTACGATTGCTTTGGTTGTGTAACCTTGATAGGTGATCGGAAGATAAGTATTACCTTCTTCACCTTCACTCATGTCCCCTATTTTGTCTAGAGGTATCTCTGGTAGTTTCTACTTAGAGCCTACTTTTAGCATAGTGGGATCAAGTTCAGGAACCTGATCCTTGACATGATTCCATAGCTCAGGTTTTGCTTTAAGGAGCTCTTCTACAGTGAGATGACACTAAACCTTAGTGTTCTTCACGACATCAGTGTTTCTTGGAACCACTGAGTCTTCATTTCTTACCAGTATTGTGGGAGCTCTGATCTGAAGAGATTCAGATTCCCATGGGCCTGTGAATTGTGGCAACTCTTGTAAAGAATTAGATTCAAAATCTAATCTTTCATCTTCTTCTTGCTCTGCTTGGTCTCCATAAATGGAAGGAATGTCTTGGGGAAATTGATCATGAAGATCATCAATCTCAGGGATAGGAGGGGGATTACCCTTTTCCTTGGCCCATTTTTCTTCTTGCATTTCCCGCAAGAACTCTTGAGAGTATTGTTGATATGAAAGAGGTGCTCCCTCATCTATGGAATCAGGAACATAAGATTTCATTGGTGGTAAGCTTACTCTTTCAATAACTAGTTGAGCCTATGGAGGTAAAGAAACCTACGGCTTGTTTACCAACTGCTCTAATCTTTCTAGTAAGCCTTGGAAATGCAAATCGGGCTTGACAAAGTTTGTCTGATTGAACTTTTGACTAGTCTCGAGCATGGCTTGAGGTACTTCTACCATTTTCATGCACATTTTCATTCGTTCAATCTCTAAGTCTGCTCTAGGGTAACTCTTGTCTAGGTTTGCTGCTGTTGGCCCTTCTTGAAGTCGAGCCTGGTAGGCCTTGAACATCATGTCCAAGCCTTCTGGGGTTGGATCTGCAAGAACAGACCCTGATTGCGGTTTATTTACAATGGGTGGTGGGGTGGAATAAGGTGGAGTGGATGGAGCTTCGGCATGCGAGGGGCTTTGCGTTGCAATGTCTTATATTTTTGTTTTTGCATCTTTCAGGCTTTCTTCTATTTCAGATAACTTTTTATTCCACTTACGATTGGTTCTCTCCATGGTATCCTTCCATGTTCTTGTTTTCTTCTTACTCAGCTCTCCTGTTTCACTTGACTCTGATTGCTCAGCTGTTTTATCCTGTTTTAATGTTTGTGCCCTAGTAACTACCTGTACAAGAGCCACATTACTACTACTTGAACTTGAATCTACCACTAAGCCTACCACATTGATGGGTATAACCTTGGGCACACTAGAGGGATTCCTAGGACACTCTCTAGGAAGATGTTCTTTGCCGCACTCTGGACAAAAGCCTTGTATTGTGATGTTTTGTCCTTGTCCCAGAGCTGGTTGGTGAGGACATTCACGAATGAAATGGTCACCCTGACATCTAAAACATGGTCCTCTAGAGGCTTGTGGTCTTACTTGTCTCAATTGGGGCCTGGAATTAGGATTCGTGTACATGATATTGGAGTATTCTGGCTCCCAATTTTGTTCCATAAGTGGTGCCTCATATTTATATGGAGAAGTCTCACTTTGCTCAGGTGACTCTATGTAATAAGCATGTGGATTACCTTCATGGGAGTAATCTGAATTATGAGTGTCATTTTCTGAGACCAAAGGGGTTAGTGGCACCAATGCTCTATTAGGGTTCTCCTCTGCCAGCGTATACTTGACTCGAATCACATTGGCAGGAGTAGGTGGTTGGTTTCCTAGGACTGGTTGTGGCCTATATGGTGCATGATATTGCTATTGTGGTCTATAATATGGTTGTTGGTATTGATTTTGATACCTACCCTGCTGGTAAGGTTGTAGAGAATTTTGTCTAACAACCTGCCTGTTGTAGGGACAATCTTGAGCCGTGTGGTTCGTGTATTTCCTCTCAATAGTGCAATAAGGAGCATTAGGGTTGAGCCATCATCGGGCACACATTAGCCATGTGATCTCCTCCGCATGTATAACATTGCTTCAATGGGGTGACCCTTGGCATTTGTATATTTTGAACTCCTAGCTTCTTGGCCACCTGCTCAGCTATCTCATCTACCTCCATGGAGGCTCTAGAGGCATGACTGGTAGAACTATCAGAATCATTCTAGAGTTTGGACAGTCCTAACTCCTCACCCAAATTGTCTTCTATGTCGATACATATTCGCACACACTCTTCTATGGATCTAGGCTCTTTCAAGTACACATATGATCTCAACTTGGTGCTTAGCAAGCCATCTAAAAACAAGGCCACTTGTTTGGCTGCTGTGGGCAATTCCGATACAGGGCATCTTTCCAAGTACTGTCTAAACCTTCTTCCTACAAGTTGCACTGTTTCTTGGGGTGTCTGCTTGAAGCTGTGTATCAAGGATGATGTGTTATGCCTGATACCACTCTTGGAAAATTCTACAATGAATTCCTCTAGCAGTTGACCTATCTCTCGGTAGTTACGACTATTCAGAGGTTGAAACCAAGCTAAGGCAGTGCCCTTAAGAGTCAAACCAAATGCCTCGAACTGGGTGAACAAGTCCTCAACCTGTTTAGCTCTTAACACTTGTTTGAACTCGGCCACATGATCATAAGGGTCTTCGAACCCATCAAAATAGTTCTTCATTGTCTTGACCACTTGAGAAGGTCTAAGGGTTCTTGAGTGCTCTCGGGGTCTAGGCAATGGGAAATCGTGTTCATCTCTTTGATGCCTATGTGTTCGATGTCTCTCTCTTTCAGGTCTTTCACCTTCATGTCCTGATCTATCTCTGCCCACAGTGTTTGCAAAGCTTACCTCCGGTCTCTCTCTATTTTTTTCCCTCTTGGTTTCATGAGCCTTGGATGATCCTACTCCTTGGAGGCCATGGAAAACAGTAGATCTTAGTGGAGGGAAAATTGATTCACCTTGCCAAGTGTACGCATGCCTATCCTGCTCTGTTACCAAGAACATTTTCTCTGACGTGTGATCTAGATAGACAACTTTGCCTGGTATCTCTAGATCCTTGAACTCATAGATGGTGACCATTGGGCTTGGTTGATCTGGCTTGAATCTCCAAAATGTTTCCTCTGTTTCTCTATTTAAGAATAGCTCTATGCTTTTGTTGTCTTCGGAAATCCATTTTGGAGTGATCACCCTAGTCAAGAAGGACTTACCCCTAGGGGTCTTGGGTTCTCGTCCTAGGTCTCCTTGCTCTAGGTCTCCTATCTCCTTCTCAGGAATGATGTTTCCAAACTCATCTGTCCTATCTGGTAGGCTCGTAACCACATACATGGTTCCTTCCTTATCAACGTATGCACCCTCTTCGAACTTGACCACTGGGTGTTCAAGTCCAAAGGGTTGGTCAGGATTTTTGAGTTGGACCACTGATCGTCTTAGACCATCTTCATAGATGCGAGCACCTAATTGGTTGGTCCTGATATACTCCAATTGTGTCTTATAGGGACCTTCTGGTGTCTGCAAATAGGCAGTGCCTGAACTACGTGTGGGTCTTTCCATGCCAAAAGACATTTCGGAATCACTTGTGTCAGAACTTAGTGTGTAGGCATACCCGCTTAGTTGTTGTGCCCAAGACTTGGCTGTATGGTTGACACTAGCCTCAGATGATCTAATGCTTTGTCTATCCTTGCCTAAGTGTCAGCCAGATCTTAGGTTCATAAGCTTTGTCTTCTAGTCCCAAGGTTCTCTTGTCTTGCTCAAAATTCTTTGGGACTCCTTGGTTTCCTAGTTCCACCTAAGGGTCAACTTCAAAATACCCTATCTAATAATTTGTGTATCATTTTTACCATAACCAGTGGAAGTTTTGGTTGTACTCCCCACGAGATTTCCAACAAACCCAAGATCACTCTGAACGGATTTCGTATGAGAAAGTTATGCCAGTTGAGGGTTCTGAGGGTTAAAACAGGGAAACAAGATCTCTCTGGGAACTCAGGATAGGCGATACGATACCAGATTTTCCATGATACGATACTTTTGTCTTACACGATACCACTTCAGATGATACCACCTTAGACGATATGATACCACCAAGGCGATACCAACTTCCACGATACGATACTGCTCTCTTAGATGATACGATACTGAAAGTGGTCACGATACCATATCTCTAAATTGCACGATACGATACCAACCTCACAATACGATACCAGTAATGACAGGATACGATACTGAGTACTTGAGTGATACGATATCAAGGGATTGGACGATACGATACCACTAGGTGGGCAATACGATACGAAGGTGACAAACGATACGATACCCAAAATTTATGCGATATGATACTAGTACAGCCCATGATATGATACTTGGTTGGCCCACGATACCATACTAGTTTGCAAGCGATACGATACCGCACAGTAAACGATACGATACCTTCCAGGCGATACGATACCACTCAGTCAACGATACGATACTGAAATTGGGGGCGATACGATACCAACTTGGTTGACGATACGATACTGCATGATCAACGATACCATACCCAGACTGGCACGATACGATACCAGGTGGACCACGATACGATACCACCGGGGTGACGGCTATCGCGATACCAGCACTTGATGATACGATACCAGAATGGTATCGTGATACCTCAAGTGGGCATGCACGATATGATACCTCAACAAGTATCACGATACACGGGAGTTCTGGTATCGCGATACCAAAACTCAACCAGACACGATACTTGGAGATATTGACACCCAAATTCAAAAATTTTTGCAGATATGTGTACCTTGTGTCCTCCTTGTCACTCCTATGTGCTTATAGATGCAATGTCACCCCCCAAAGTCACGATACGACACTCGCGATACCAGACACTGTTCCTCTCACGCCGCGATATTGTCACCCAGATTTTGGTATTTTTGAGAGTTTTTCAAGTATTTTTCTTCAGCATTTTTAGTTCTCAACTCCTCCTACGCTTCTTTCTCACAGCCACAAGTAAAAAATGATTGAATGTACTACCGAAAAATAAAAAAAAACAGAGAGGCTGAAGATGGGAGAAGGTGGAGATGATGATGATGATGGAGATGAAGCAAAACTCAGAAACTGAACTGAAAATGATGATGTTTTTACCTTCCAACTTCGCTACTCTTTGTCTTACCGTCACACGCTCTTCCTCTAAGCTCTCTCCCGGGCAACGGCGCCAAATTTGGTGTCACTCTAGCACAATGGCAAGTACCAACGTGAGGAGCTTCACCTCATAAATGTCAATCCGAGGAGATGTGAGGACCGGTATGAAGACCGTGAGCAAGTGATGGCACAAGTGCATGAGTGAAAGCACACAAGCATGCACACACATACACACACACACGCACAAGGTATGAGCAAAAAGTGGAACAATGGAAAGCTTCGATTATAGAAGGAATCTCTTACAAAGCTGAAATCTACAACAAGCCAACCCCCAAAATGAGCTCTTTAGCCCTTTTTATAGGTTTTTGAGTGGTTTTGGCCCTGTCCAGACCTAGTGTCCGGCCTAGTTAAAAAATAGGTTCTTGAGCTTATTTGGGGGCTCAAACGGAGTCTAAAAATTATGAAAATTGGTATGATGATATTTCTAATACTCCTCAAGCTCAAGGACTCATCGGCTTGAAAAAAATGGAGTAAAAAAAAATGAAAAAAGGTATTTACAATGGTTTTTAGTGATAAAAATGACTATTTTTATAGGGATTTCTTGTGAAATTCTGGTAGGTGCTTCTTGGAGCTCCCTACTTGCTCCTTCGTCTTGTATGTCCACTTCCTAGATGTACTTCCATGCTTTGTCCTTGACCTTGGGCTTCAACAATGATGAAATTAATTTAACTAAGAGTTGAATAATATCCTTAAGTACAAAGTACCACCACATATGAGAGTATCAAGTATGTGGTAACATGGGGAAAAAACCTCTAGCCAGCGCTAGAGTAAAAAGTGCCCATGTATAGGGAAAAGGTTCACATCAAAGCTACTCGAGGAACACATAAGTGTAACAAACCCCTCTAGAGCGAATGATGTGAACACATACAGGGAGTGACAGATCACTCCCCACAAGGTAATAAGCATAAAGCTTTGCAAAAAGCTTCAAACTTTTCCCATGGAAGAGCTTTGGTGAATATGTCTACCACATTATCATGTGGAGGCACATATAACAAACCTATATATCCTGCATGAAGGCGCTCTCTCACATAGTGATAATGCACCTCAATATGTTTGGTCCATGCATGAAACATTCGGTTTTGTGCAATAGCCAAAGCACTCTGACTATCCGTGAGAATATGCATAGCAGCATCAATCTCCATGCAAAGATCCATCAATAGGCGTCTCAACCATATACACTCCATTGTAGTTGTGAAAACTGCCCTGTACTCAGCTTCACAACTCGATGTCACCACTGTAGGTTGCTTCTTACTCCACCAAGATATGCATGAATCTCCAAGGAAAAAGCAATTACCACTATTGGACACGTGAGTATCATAACAACCAGCCCAATCACTATCTATAAAAGGATGCAAGCATGGCTGAATATCTCTTCCATAAAAGATACATAAGCTCAAAGTGCCTCTGAGATATCTAAACACATATTTTACCGCTTGCCAATGCTTAGTGCTAGGGCTATGCATGAATCGACTCAACTAGGAACTACATACTGTATATCTAGCCTTGTGTTGCATGCATATATAAGACATCCCACAACTTGCAGATAAAAAGAAGTTTCAAATGCATCGCTAGAGTCCTCAACTAAGAACCTGAATCCTATCTCAACTGGTGTGGAAACTGGCTTGCAATCCTCAAAGTCAAAATGCCAAAGTAGTTTTTCAACATACTTTGCTTGATGCATAACAACTCCCCCCTCAACAGATAAAAACTCGATGCCAAGATAGTAGCTCAAAAGACCAAGATAAGTGACATCAAAAGTATGCTACAAATCAGCCATAAGAATGTCAAGTTTTGCATCACATGAACCAATCAAGAGTATGTCATTGATATAAAGAACAAGCACTATAAGATCAGCCCCATTTTTGTGTACACAGAGTGTGCTTTCAATCGAACTACATGTGAAACCAAGAGGAATCAAGCGCTTATGGATTTTGTCATACCATGCACATGGAGCTTGCTTGAGACCATACAAGGATTTATGCAAGCGACAAACCATATGCTCTTTCCCTTTCATAGCAAATCTAGAAGGTTGCTTCACATAGACCTCTTCTTGAAAATCACCATTCAAGAAGGCAATTTTTATGTCCAACTGATGCACTTTCCAACCTTGATGGGCAGCCAATGCAACCACAGTATGAATGGTATACATGCGTGAAGTAGGTGCAAAAGTTTGCTCATAGTGAATGCCATATTGTTGCGCATATACTTTAGCAAACAATCTAGCTTTGTAGCGATCAATGCTACCATCAGATTTTCTCTTAATCTTATAGACCCACTTTGTACCAATGGCATTCTTTCCTTTTGGAAATTCACATAACTCCCAAGTACCATTCCTATGTATGGAATCCATTTCTGATTGCATAGCACTCATCCATTGTGGATCATCATATGCATCTTCAAAAGAAAGTGGCTCTTCATTACATGTTGTAGCAATAAGAGAATAATCCACAAAATTACTTGATGGATGGCGAGAGCTTGATCTTGTTCTACCAAGTAAAGGTGCACTCAATTTGTTGTCATGCAAAGTTTGTTTTAGCCACTTTTGCATACTTTGTGCACTCTTGATAGACATGCGTTCATTATGTAATACATCATCAATATGTACATCATGTGTGGGCTGAATTTCATGCTCATTTTAAGCCATATTTTGATGCAAATGTTCAACAATATGTGGCCCGAAATTTCCAGTAGTTTTGACAATTTTTGGTTGAAAAATTTTAGCCATGTTTGGCTAGAAGATCTTTGCATTTCCAGCACTATTTTGCTGGAATTTTTCACCCCTTTGGGCCTCAGTTGGCTGGTCTACATGGCCATAGTCAAGCGCACCGTTTTGGAACAAAGGGATGAGTGTATCGAACACATCTTGTGAGCTAACTGTTGGCTGTTTTTTGCATTCAAATAGAGGGAAAATTGAATTTTTAGCAAATACCACTTCTCGACTCACAATAATTGTGTTTGTCAATGGATGATACAAATGATATCCTGTATGTGTATTTGTATGTGTATGTGTATGTGTATGTGTATGCGTATGTGGATTTGCATGTGTATGTGTATTTCTATTTGTATGTGTATGTGTATGTGTACATGTACCTGTATGTGTATGTGTATGTGTATGTGTATATGTATGTGTATGTGTACTTTTACGTATGCGTACATGTCCCTGTACACGTATGTGTACAGGTTGCACGTGTGCGTGCACGTGCACATGCACGCGTACGTTGCAGATGCACGTGCACGTGTATGTTGCAGGTGCACATGCACGTGTACGTTGCAGGTGCGCGTGCACGTGTACGTTGCAGGTGCACGTGCACGTGTACGTTGCAAGTGTGCGTGCACGTGTACGTTGCAGGTGCGCGTGCACGTGTACGTTGCAGGTGCACGTGCATGTGTACATTGCAAGTGCGCGTGCACATGTACATTGCAGGTGCGCGTGCACATGTACGTTGCAGGTGCGCGTGCACGTGTACGTTGCAGGTGTGCGTGCACGTGTAGGTTGCAGGTGCGCGTGCACGTGCACGTGTCCGTGCACGTGCACGTGTACATGTACGTGTAGGTGTAGGTGTACGTGTACGTGTAGGTTGTGTTTGTGTATGTGTATGTGTAGGTGTATGTGTATGTGTATGTGTATGTGTATGTGTAGGTGTATGTGTAGGTGTATGCATATGTGTAGGTGTTGTATGTATATTAATGTATGGACTATGTATGTATGCGTGTGTATGTTAATCTATGAAAAAAAACCATTTAAATTGTATAGAAACAATGAAAATTGTACTCACAATAGTTGGCCATGTATTTTTCTCAGTGAACTTCTTTGATAAGATAAAATAGCGGGAGAACAGAAAGAGAGAGACATGGAGAGAAAGAGAGAGAGAATCATAGAGACATCATTTGCACACTATAGATACAAATGTTGGTTCGCTCCAGATCACGCAGAATGACTGATTGAAGAGCGATGTGCATTTGTTTTGTTTTCATCGAAATGAGTGTAACATAAGCAACCTAGTAGCATCATATAAACAATTATAGATGCCATCAATATGTTGGAGTTTGAGGTCTGCTGAATCACACGAATAGCACAAGGAAGAAAAACAAGCTTGGAGCACAACACACAATACTGAATTTATTACCACTAGAATGTACAAAAATAAGTAATCCGCTAGGGTTATAGGCATGTAGACAAGCCTAGGGAAGAAATACTCTTAAAGAGGGAAAAAAGTGCCTCTAGCAGTCCTAGTGTGTTCCCACACATCACTACCTAAATATATCAAAAAGTCCCCCCCTAGGAGTGATGCGGTGAACAAGGAGCTAGCACTCATGTATAAGGAATTTCCAAGCTATGTGGAATCAATCCACCAAAGGAAGTAAGCCCAAAGCTTTGCGGAAAGCTTCAAGCTTCTTCCTAGGTAGAGCCTTTATGAGAAGGTCTGCAATGTTCTTTTGTGTGGGCACATATACCAAACCAAGTTGTCCAACACAGAACCTCTCCCTGACATAATGATATTGCACATCAATGTGCTTAGTGGGAGCATGAAACATAGGGTTTATTGCAGCTGCCAAATTTGCACTCTCACTGTCAGTGAAGATGGGTGATGAGAGAAGACTGACCAACACCCAAATCAAGGCATCTAAGCCACACACACTCAAGAATCACTATGAAAGTTTCCTTATATGCATCCTCATAACTAGAAGTTGTTGGTGTAATTCACAAGCCTACACATTTGGCTTGTAGTTCATACACTTATGAAGATGCATACAAATCAATGCTAATGGTTAATTACCATTTTATCCTTTTGTAAAAGTCATATTTGATTTAGAATCTTTTGTAAACACCTACCAAGAAGAACTCATGGAAAAGTTAAGAGTTGATTAATGGAATATCTCCTATAAAGGAGGATCCTTTTTTAGAGAGATCCAACCATTTGAATTCAAATTCAAATTAGAAGTGAACATCTATATAAACTTCTACGAAAAAGTCACGGGTATGCAAGTCACTTTCCGAGCTCTTCATCTTCACCTCTTTGTGTGTGTAAGTCCTACACTCTAGCCTACACCTTACCACATCATTTGGATATGGTTTCCAAGCCAATGATTTTGTACACAAGTGTTCATTAATACATATATCTACATTGTTCATTTCTGAGTTCTCTGTAATAGTCTCTGTAAGTCAGTCAACTTGTGGAGATCATATCTCACTCATTTCCCGACCAAATTCAAAGATCTATAGCTTGTTGGAACCAGCTCAAAGTATTCTACATGGCATAAAAATTTGAAGGATTTATATTCAGCCATTTCAGAGAAAACTGCATCGAGGTGATCACTGGTCGAAGTCTACAACAGCCCTAAAAAATCAGGGATAAAGGTTTACTTGCTAAATTGATTTCTCTGAGCATAGTTAATCTTTTTAAGTGATTCCACTTGGAATAGTTAGCTTGCTAAACTAATTAGATACCCCTAAAAGGAATGTTTCCAATTCATATTGTGCTGGTCATACTGAGCAAAAGATACAGCAAGTGCCTAGTAAAAAATAGAAGGTTTTCTTGAAGACTTGAAGTTCAAAGTTGTGTGCTTTGATTCTATCTTTTCATACATCATTTCCAAAGTACATAGGCCATTTTATGGTGTCATTGGAAAGCTACGAAGGTCCACTTATCAACTCTGAAGCATAGAGGGGCTGGTACAAAGCACGATTTGGCAGTACCTACTCATCATCTTGAAGTGTCCATCCATCTTTCCCAACAGTGGTATCAGAGCAAAGTCAAGGTAAAATGGGAGATGGTTTTCCTTCATTTATTAATAAATTGGACAGGAACAACTATCAGGCATGGTCTCTAAAGATGAACACATACCTACAAGGAAGGAGTCTTTATGGATACATCTCAGGAGATGACGAATTGCCCTCATTCAAAACCAGAGGACTACCAACAAAGGAAGAACATGAGAAGCTCAACACATGGTGTGCCAAGGATGCATTAGCAAGGTCTTACTTACTCAACTCCATCTCTGATTTTCTTTTGCCACATATTAGAAATTGTAAGACATCCCAAGAGACTGGGAAACCTTGTCATCCTACCTCTCTTCCAACACAAGGGCCAAAAAAAACCAATTGTGGATTGAATTCACCACACTAAGGAAGCAACCTAAGCAGGCTATTTCAAAATTGGTGACTAAGATTAAAGATGTAGCAGATAAGTTAGCAAGCATAGGAGAAGAGATTGAAGAAGAGCAGATAGTAAGGCAAGTGATCACTGGGATTAAATCTGATGACAAATGGGAAAGCTTCACCACTGCCATGGACCTATAAATGGACATGTAAATTCTAGATCTTACAACTCTCATGGGGCAATTGTTCACTCATGAAGCCAAGCTCAACAAGAATGGAGACTCATCCAAAGGTAATAGCTCTTTTGCCCTATACACTGATAAAAGTAAGTCTAAAGATAAAGGGAAGAACAAAAAGATAGAAGATGAAGGCACTACCTCCCAAGCCAACTATGCAGGGAGAGGTAGATCATCAAGAGGAAGGGGCAGAGGAGGTAAGCAAGGTAGGGGGAGATCCTATAACTCCTCACCATGCAACATTTGTGGTTTATCAAATCATACTACAGATGAGTGTTTTAGGAATTACAAGAATCAGAGAGGAAGAGGATATCAAAGAGGTGGATACTCACAGTCAAGAGTCAGATTCAACCATCATCAAGGGTACAACAACAACTACAACAACAACTACAACAACAACTACAATGGAAACTACCAAGGAGGATTCAAACCTAGAAAGGATTACAACAACTATACAGAAGAGCAAGATGTTTCTCTTCTAATTATGAACATGACTTCAAAACCAGGTACAAATGATGACCATCTCTTCTACATTGACTCAGGATGCTCAAATCATGTGGCTGCCAATGTAGCTCTACTCTTTGACCTTGAAGAACCAAGAGGTAAGCATCAAGTACAAATAGGTGATGACACCAAGCACTCAGTAATTAAAGTTGGAAATTTTAAGACTTGTGTTGGAAGTAAAAAATTGTTGAGTAGGGTACTATATGTACCAACCATTACAAAAAACTTGATGAGTGTTGGACAGATTGTGGAAAAAGGTTTGCAGGTCAGATTCAACCAATTTGGAGCATTTGTGGAGGATCCAAGGCATGGGTTCAAGAGAATTGCTAAAGGAGAAAAGAAAGGTAGACTTTTTACTTTTGAGCTAGAAGATACAAAGAATATTGCACTCTACAATTATAAAGATCAAACACTTTCAAAGCTTGAGATTTGACATAAAAGATTAGGGCATGTAGGAGAAAGAACCTTGAAACAAATATGCAGGGATCAATGTGTGCTTGGGATACCTAATATATCCAAGCAACACATGATTTATAAATGTGGTGCTTGTCAGTTTGGGAAGTCTCACAGGTTACCCTTCTCAAGGAAAGGCTACATGCATGAGGACTACCTAGAACTTGTCCATACAGATGTATGGGGAGCAAGCTAAGACCCCTCAATCTCACGATCAAGGTAGTATGTATCTTTCATTGATGATTATAGCAGGTGGACTGTATTGTACTGTATGAAGCACAAAGATGAAGTGTTCAATTGTTTTAAAAAGTATCTTGCACTTGTTGAGAATCAGAGAGGGAAGAATTTAAAGAGGCTAAGGTCAGATGGAGGAGGTGAGTACTTCTCTAATGAGTTTGAAGCATTCTTGCAGGACAAAGGAATCAAGAGAGAAATCACCACAAGGTATACTCCTGAACAAAATGGGGTAGCTGAGAGAAGAAATAGTTTGATTGTTGAGACAACTAAGTCAATGTTGAATGAAAAAAGGTTACCTAACTATTTATGGGCAAAGAGTGTATCTACTTCCACTTACCTAATAAACAGGTTACCATCTAAGTCCCTTGATGGGATGACTCCTGATGAAGCATGGCATCACTTGATCATTGCAAGATCTTTGGATGTGTAGCATATGTACACATTCCTTCTCAGATAAGAGGTAAGCTAGACCCTAAGGCTGAGAAGTGTATCTTTATTGGATATGATCTAAATCAGAAAGGGTACAGGTTTTACAACCCTTCAAATAAGGGATTCATGGTTAGTAGAGATGTTATCTTTGATGAAAATGATTCTTGGTATGAGAATGAATGCAGGAAGTTTAAACTGCCCTATGACTTGGAGGAAGAGTTTCCAAGTCTTGCTAAGGAGGAACCTACTCAGAATGAAATTCAGATGATGAAGACATTATCAATCTTGAAGAATTCAAGACATGGAAGCGGCAAACTCAAGATGAAGAAACTTGAAGACATACCTGAATCTTCAAATCAATCAATCAGAAGATCACAAAGGGAGAGCAAAAAACCTATCAGATATGGGTATGACACCTCTCTTGTTACTAAACATTCTATTTATCTTGCCAAAGACTTGTCAATTGAAGAATGGGGATCATATGAAGAAGCAAAAACAAAAACAGAATGGAAAGAAGCTATGGATGAGGAGATTGAAGCACTCAAAGAAAGTGACACATGGGAAATAGTACCAAAGAAAGAGTCCATGAAGGTAATTGGATCAGATGGATCTATAAAATCAAAAGAAATTTTGATGGGTCAATTAGCAGGTACAAAGCCAGATTCGTGGCCAAGGGTTTTGCTCAAACCCAAGGTATTGACTATGAAGAAACATTCTCACCTGTAGCCAAGATGCCAACCATCAAGGTATTGGTAAGTGTGGCTACATCAAAAAATTTGAACATGTATCAATTGGATGTAAAAAATGCATTTCTTAATGGATGGATTTCAGAGGAGGTATATATGTCACAACCTCCTGGCTATGAGTATCCTAACAAGGTAACATATGTATACAAATTAAAAAAGGCTCTGTATGGATTGAAGCAGGCACCTAGGGCGTGGAATCACAGGTTGAACACATACCTTCAAGACCAAGGTTTTGTCATGAGCAAGGCAGATACTTCTCTATTCATCAAGAGAAGTAATTCAGAGGTAATATACCTATGTGTATATGTTGATGATATCATACTTACAGGTAATGATGTCAATGGAATCAGACAAATCAAGAGCCAGATGATGAAGGAGTTCAAGATCAGTGATCTTGGTCTACTAAAGTACTTTCTTGGACTTGAGCTAGTCTATACTAACTCTGGAATCTATACTACTCAGAAAAATAACATACATGATATGTTGAAGAAGTTTCATTTGCAGGATGCCAAAGTTGTAAGAACTCCAATGGAGGTAAACCTAAAACAGGTAAACCCATGAAGGTGATGAACTTGATGACATTACAGGTTATCAAAGCATGATTGGAAGTTTGAACTATGCTACATTAACAAGGATAGATATTGCATATGGAGTTAGTGTGTTAAGTCAGTTCATGCACAAGCCAAGGGTACCTCACTTGGAGGCTGCCAAAAGGATATTGAAATACCTAAAGGGTACTCAACATCATGGTTTGTATTTCCCTTATACTTCAGACTTGGATATCAAGATTTATTCAGATGCAGATTGGGTAGGATGTAAGGATGATAGAAGGAGCACTTCTGGATACATTTCTTTTGCAAGTGATAAGCCAATATGAGGAGATCCACCTCATAATTGTCAATCCGAGAAGACATGAGGGTATGAAGACCATGAGCAAGCAAAGTGCACAAGTGAGTGAGTGAGAAGCACACAAACATGCACACACTTACACATACATGTGCACACATGGCAAGACAAAGAGATGGATCAATGGAATCCTTGATTATCCAAAAACAAGATTACAAGATCTTTTGTTCACTTCAATTCCCAATTCTCTAACATAAAAAATGCGCTCTCTAGCTCCTTTTATAGTTTTTGACTAGCTTTAGCCGTCTCCTAACCTAGTGTCAAACCTAGTTAAAAAATAAGTTCCTAGGCTGATTTAGAGGCTCAAAGGAGCTCTAAAAAATATGAAAATTGGTAAATACCTAGATATAATACTCTTGAAGCTCGAGGACTCCTTGTCTTGTAAAAAATGGAGTAAGAATTGTCAAAAACAATATTTAGAATAGGGAGTAGTGATTAAAATCACTCTTGTAAAAGGGTTTTTATTTGAAAAATTATGTAGGCCTAGTTGTCAGTCCTTTGTTGACTACTATGCCTCCTTGGTTCTACTTGACTCTCCCTCTCGTCTCATTCTCTCTTATAGCTTCCTTTTCTTGTAAATCAAGCTTGACTACCTTGAATGTTGCAAGCAGTGTGTCTATGTGTGTGTGTATATATTTGTTTATGTATGTATCTATGTGTGTGTGTATATATATGTGTATATATGAATATTAATTTTGTGTATGTATGTGTTTTTGTATGTGTTATGTGCATTAAGTTATATATGTATGTGTGTATGTATGCATATTAATTTATATATTTATATGTATGTGTTATGTGTTATTTGTTGGAACAAACCAATCACAAATTGGTGATTATAAAGATCTTGAAGAAAGTTTATGGTCAGAATGAAGTGGAAGAAATCACTTGAGAGAATGAAGAGATCTCAGAAGTAAAGCCTGTATACATATGTACATTAGAAATGGAAATTCTTGTAATCTGAGTATAGATAGTCCTTAGGATGATAAGGAGTAATGTCATAGACGTGGGAGAAGTCTAAAATCATGTGTATATAAGTTAATGATGGAAAGAAATATGTAAGAGAGTCATTTGTAGATGAAAAGTATCTTAGAGATGTGTAGAGAGTTTTCTCTTAGAAAATAGCGACGGGTTTTTCTCTGAGTTCTCTCAGTCTGATCATGTGGATCAGAAATCCTTTTGTACACATCTAATTCAGAGTTAATGAAGTTATGTACACATGTGGATCAGAAATCCTTTTGTACACATCTAATTCAGAGTTAATGAAGTTATGTTCAGAGTTTCATGATCTGATTCCTTTCCTAATGTGAGAATGATCAATAGGAACATTTGTATGTAGAATGTGTAGACAGACTTCTCAGAGTAGCGCACTTTTCTATCTCAATGTTTTGCTTAGATCTCAGTGTATATTGTAAAGTTTTTAATGAGTGAGCACTCAAAATCTAAGTTAGGAGATAAGGAAGCTATGGCTAAAAGCATTTAGCAAAACGGGATTTGTGTTGTGAGAAATCAACTTAAGAAGTTGACTATGTCGAAGGCGCTATCTCTGGAAGACAGTTTTTTACATATCTTTGATCTTAAGGATCAAATTAAAATTTTGATGATTATTTTGGAGAACTAGTGACTGGTATGATTGCGCAAAGGTATTGCGAATACTTGTGCATCATTTATTTGAAGAAATTTGAAGATATGTGCAGGTAATGAAGTCGATTTTTGAAGCAGACTTTCTGAAGTAGAAACTTCTTCACTCAGAGAAGTGTTAAGGGACGTTTTGATAAAGAAGAACAATGTTTGTGTAAAGTTTGGTTTATAGCTGATATAGAAGTGTTCTTAAATTATTATAGATCAACCTTTGGAGATTAAGAGGTCTCCAACAGTGGTATCAGAGCTGAAGGCGCAATACAAGAGAAGTAAAGACAATTGAAGTTTCGGTTGCTGCAGATATTGAAGTTCTGTTTAATTGAAGGTGGACAAGGACAAATTCTTGAAGATAACCTGCAGAAGTACAAAGCACGAGTTTGAAAAAGTCAAGAAGGATCAAAGCTTCATATCAAAGGTACACTTTATCCTCATAAACCATAGTAATTGCAGATACAAAAGGTCAAGGATGGGATAAAGCTTGTAGATTGATAAGCTAGATAGGGAGAACTATCCAGCTTGGTCCATGAGGATGGAGGCACATCTCATGAGCAAGGATTTGATGGCATTCATTACAGGAGAAGAAGAAAAGCCTGAATTTGCAGATTCTAGTATTTCAACTAGGGAAGAGCTTGCAGTTTTGAAGACTTGGATGAGAAAGGATGCTCAAGCTAGGAGCATTATTTACATGGCTATAAATGACTATCTTCTACCTCACATCAGAGGATTGGAAAGTGCAACAGATGTTTGGAATGCTTTGGAAGAGCATTTCCAAAATACAACCAAGTCAAGGAAGTCCTCACTATGGGCTGAGTTCACAACTTTCAAGAAGAAGAGCTCACAATCAATTTCTGATTATGTGGCAAGGATGAAGGATATTGCAGATAGCTTGGGAGCAGTGGATGAAGACATTGAAGAGGATAAGTTGGTAAGGCAAATACTTACAGGTCTGAGAGGAGATGAGAAGTGGAAGCCTTTCATATTGTCCATAGAATTGTCACTTGATCACTTTACTCCTGATCTTAATCAATTGCTAGGACACATGCTTACTTTTGAGCAAGACATTAAAGGAGACAATGATAGAAGTGCAAGTCAAGCTATGTACTCCATAGTATCTCAACCCCTAAGCAACGATGAAGCGCGAATGACCTCCACAGGTATCCTTCTTTGACCTCTGCACACCAAAAATGCTCTTACTCAGAGCTTATGCAGAGAACTCCAGTGAGCTTTTGTAGACCTGTAGTAGACACCAAGGGCTTTCCAACAAAACAAATTTCACTTGAAATGGATGCTTACACAAAGAGAAACAATGTCTACAACATGAGCTAGTTGAATGCTCACAACTGCTAGTCAAGCAGAGACCTCACTTCACTCCAGCAAACTTTTCTCAAAGATTATACAGAGAATGAATCTCAAATTTGAGTCAACTTTAGAGCACTCTAATAGCTACCCAATGACACCAAAATCATAGCAAATGGATGCATAGAGAAGGAGAACCAGCCCTTACAACAGAGAGCAAAATATTTCCAACAGAGCCTACACAAAGAGAGAGATATCAATCACACAACTTCACTAAAATGAATGTTGCTCCCAGCTTACTCAGAGAATGCTCTAGAGAATTGGTAAGCATAAAATAGACTCTTATAGCTATCCAATGAGACAAGAGTTACATCAAATGGATACCATATGAGGGAGAACCAATGCTAACAACTCAGGGGTAGAGAGTTGCAACACTGTCTGCGCACACACATAGATATGCCTACTAAAAGAAAACAAACAAGCAAGCAAGGGGGTTACTTAAGCAAGGGGCTTGCTTATCACATCTCCAGCACTTAGTGCTCACTTTACATGAGCTAAAACTCCAAGAAGATGGCCCAAAAGAAGTCGGGATACATGCTCCTTTTATAGTGAGAGGTGTGCCCCTAAAATCTAGGAACTACCTTTCCAAATCAGCCTCCTAACTTGGAGGAATTAGTTGAGATGACTTGGGGAGTGGTTGAGTGACTTTTCTTGATGGAATCTCGTGGCTTTTGGCTTCCTTTGATTGCTCCACATGTCCATAAAAGATTCCCCACGAATTTTTACCTTGAAGCTTGACTTTTAACACTCCCCCTCAAGCTTCAATTCTTCATCCTCATCCAAGCTCCTTCATGTTGATGCATTGCTTGAATTTTGAAATCTTCATCCCATCCAAAGCCTTTGTAAACATGTCCGCAACTTGGTCCTTGGTACCAATATGATGTACTGAAACTTCCTTGGATATCACCTTTTCCCTTATGAAGTGATAGTGCACTTCAATATGCTTGGTTCTAGCATGATAGACAGGGTTCGATGCTAGATGAATGCTACTCATGTTGTCACAAAGAATTGGATATGTGTCAACCTGCAAATTAAGCTCCATAAATAACTTCTTAATCCACATTAGCTCACATGTGACTTGAGCCAAAGCTCTATACTCAGCCTCGATGGAAGATAATGCCACCGTGGGTTGCTTCTTTGAAATCCATGAGATGATCTTGCTACCTAGCATGACTAGGTAACCACTTGTACTCCTTCTATCTTACTTCGAACCGGACCAATCGGCATCGGAATAAGCTTTGACCTGCATATCATCATCAAATGAGTAGAACAATCCTTCATTTATAGTGGCTTTGAGATATCGCAACATTCTTCTTGCAGCTTGCAAGTGTGTAGTCCTTGGACTATGCATAAATTGTGATAACACTCCAACTCCATATGCTATGTCGGGCCTGGTTATTGTGGCATAATTGAAAGAGCCTACAATAGATCGATACAAAGTTACATCCTCTAATGGCTCTCCATCAATGGAGCTTAGCTTTACATTAACTTCCATGGGATTTGAAATAGGCTTGCAATGTAGCATCCCAAACCTCTCAAGTAGGTCTAGAATATACTTCCTTTGTATGAGCATAATACCTTCTTCTTTGTATACAACTTCAATGCCAAGAAAATACCTAAGATCTCCAAGATCAGAGATCCTAAACTCCTTTCCAAGCTTTGCCTTGATCTCCTCAATGCCCTTTGTATCATTACCTGTAATGATAAGATCATCTACATACACACACATGTAGACCACAAGTTCTCCTCTTTGTTTGATGAAGAGAGATGGATCCGCCTTGCATTGATTGTAACCACATTTGATCAAATAGTCCACCAATCTTTGGTTCCAAGCCCTTGGAGCTTGCTTTAGGCCATAAAGTGCCTTCTTCAACCTACAAACATGATGTGGAAACTCTTTATGAACAAAACCTAGTGGTTGCTCCATGTATACCTCTTCTTCCAAGTCTCCATTGAGAAAGGCATTCTTGATATCCAATTGGAAGAGCTTCCATCCTTTGCTAGCAGCCATTGCAATGAGTGTCCTAATGGTGCTCATCTTTGCCACGGGGCTGAATGTCTCTTCAAAGTCCACTCCATAGGTTTGTGCAAAACCCTTGGCCACCAATCTTGCTTTGAACCTAGAAATAGATCCATCTGAATTCCTCTTTACTTTATACACCCACTTATTACCTATTACCTTCATGTTCTCCTTCTTGGGCACTAGAGTCCATGTTTGATTTTCCTCAAGTGTGTCGATCTCTTCTTGCATTGCCTCTTTCCATTCGGTGTACCTGCTTGCATCTTCATAGCAATCGGGCTCATGATCTTCTACTACTTTGTTCATATATGCATAATGTGTTGCCATGTATGAATCATAAGTAAACCTTTGAGTTGGATACTTAACTCTAGAAGACTTCCTTTCTTCACCTTTTGGAGGAATAAACCTCCTTTGCCTTGGGAACTTGATCTCTTTCTTTGACGTGGCTTCTTTCTCCATCATGTGTCCTTCATCATCTTCAACTTCATTACCTTCTTCATCCAACTCCACCAATGTTGCTTTGCCTTTGTTGATTGATTGTGCTTCATAGCTTGATGAAGATCTCCCCCTCCATGGTGAGTTCATGCTTGAACTATCTTCATTGATGGAACACCTTGGGCCGCTTAGCTCTAGGTCGATTTGTTCTTCATCATGTCCATGCTTTTCTTCTTCATAGTCCTGCATACAATCATACTTCTTATACCAAGGGAGTACCTCATCAAATGCTACATCCCTTGATATCCTCAAGTCCTTTGTGTTTGGGTTGAAGCACCTGTAACCTTTATGATCATTTTAATATCCTAGAAACACACACTTTTCTGCCTTTGGTTGTAGCTTGTGCCTCAATTCACTTGGCACATGTACATAACAAGTACATCCAAATATCTTCAAGTGGGAAAGATCAGGTTTCTTACCATAATAGGCTTGATATGGTGTCAAGCCATGGATCCCTGAGGTAGGAGCCCTATTCATTAGATACACGGTGGTATTTGCTGCATCACTCCAAAACATGTTAGGTACATTCATCTCATTAAGCATTGCTCTAGCGATCTCGGCAATGTATCTATTCTTTCTCTCTGCTACTCCATTTTGTTGGGGTGTGTACCTGCATGTTACTTGCCTCTTGATGCCTTGATCCATTAAAAAATCAGAAAACTCATTTGAGAAATATTCTCCCCCTCCATCGGACCTTAGCTTCTTGATATATGTACCTGTTTCCTTCTCTACCATTGCCTTGAATGCTTTGAAACATGTAAACACATCTGATTTGTTTTTTATGAAATAAACCCAAACCATCCTTGTGCAATCATCTATAAAAGTGACAAAGTACTTGTTACCTCCAGTGGATTTCTCTTTCGTTGGCCCCCACACATCTGTATGTATCAACTCCAATGGATGTTGGCTTATGTAGCCACGCTTCTTGAATGGAAGTCTCGCTTGCTTCCCTAGTTGACAAGATTCACATAAATGCTTCATACCTTGTCCTTGGAATTTGGGAAGACCTTCAACAAGCCTCTTGAATTGCATTTCCTTCATTCTTTGTATGTTGATGTGACCTATCCTCTTGTGCCACAAGTCCAACTCCGAAATCCTCTTGTTTCCATATGTGAAGTAGACATGTTGAGTAGAATGAGAATTTACCTCCAAAGTGAAGAGTCTCCCTTGCTTCTTTCCTCTTGCTATGACCTTGTAACCTTGCTTAGGGTTCTCCACAAAGCATCCACCTTTGTTGAACCTTACTTGATAGCCTCTTTCAACCATTTGCCCAACGGACACCAAGTTCTTTGTGATGGTAGGTACATGCAAGACATCCTTGAGACATCTTCCTTCCTCCTTGTCATCCAAAGCTACATCTCCAACATGGGAGATCTCATGGGCTGTATCATCACCTGTTTCTACATGTCCTTTACCTTTGGGAACATGTAGATTAGTAAACCAAGAAGCATTGCAACTCATATGGTTGCTACATCCACTATCAATATACCAAGTGTTATCTACTTTGCTTGAATTCCCATTCATGTGCATCATCAAGAGATTGTCATTTTCTGAACTTGTAGAAGCATAATTACCTTGGCCTTTGTATGAAGAACCTTGATTATAGTTCCTTTGGTTTCCTCCTTGGTAGCAATCTCTAGCATAGTGGCCAAACTTGCCACATATGTAACATCCTTCGCCATCTTGATTCCTGTTTTATTGATGTCGTCCTCCTCTTCCTCTTGATCTTCCTCTCCCTCTTTGTGATGAGGTGCCTTGGTCATGTCCTTGATTTCTTGAGTGGCCTTGCCTTCCTCCAAACCTTCCTTTGCCCCTTCCTTGTCCTTGTCTTCCTTTGCCCCTTTGATTACCTGCATAGAAAACTTGTGCATCTTTGCTTTTAGTTGAACTTCCACCTATGTTCATTTCTTCGGTGACCATGAGAGCAACCAATTGCTCAAAATCGGGAAGATTATCCCTTACATAAACTGAAGTGGTAAAGGGTTTCCACTTCTCATCATCTCTCAAACCATTGAGAGTATAAGCCACAAGATCGTCATCGTCTACGTGGCTTCCAATGGATCCCAATGCATCTGATAACTCCTTGACCTTAAGTATGTAGTCATTTATGCTACTCCCTGAGCTCTTCCTAAGGTTGTTGAGCTCATTCTTGAGTTGGATCTTCCTTGCTTTGGTGCTTGTTGAATAAAGCCTTTCAAGTGTCTCCCATACCTTCATGCTTGAATCCAGGTCTTGGATATGGCCGATCATGCTATTGCTAATGTGCTGGGAAAGAATAAAGATAACCCTCTTATCTCTTTCATTCCATTCCCTAAAGGCCCTTCTCTGGTCATTGGTTGGATTCTCATCCAACCTAGGTCTTGGTTCACTTCCACTAATCAACCCCCAAAGGCCCTTGCCCATAAGATAGTTGGAGACCCTAAATCTCCATGGTTGATAGTTACCTTTGTCTAGCTTTTCAATTTGAGTGTTGAAGTCTCCCATATCTAGTCTTTGATACTTGACCTAGCCCTTGGCTAATGCTCCGATGTGTGTAAAATGAAAATGAGGCTCTGAGGTTACCTCAATCCAAAGCTTTCCTTAGATGGACACCTTGTGCTCTTGCAAATTTGAGTAGAATAGCTCCCCCTTGATGTGAGCTACCTCCAAGAAGCTTTTGTTGATGCAACTCTTCAACCACCAACTCCAAGAGGTCTTCTTGCTTGTATGTGATACCTCCAAGATGCCCAAATGCTCTGATACCACTGATGGGGGAAGTATCTCAACCCCTAAGCAACGATGAAGCGCGAATGACCTCCACAGGTATCCTTCTTTGACCTCTGCACACCAAAAATGCTCTTACTCAGAGCTTATGCAGAGAACTCCAGTGAGCTTTTGTAGACTTGTAGTAGACACCAAGGGCTTTCCAAAAAATCAAATTTCACTTGAAATGGATGCTTACACAAAGAGAAACAATGTCTACAACATGAGCTAGTTGAATGCTCACAACTGCTAGTCAAGCAGAGACCTCACTTCACTCCAGCAAACTTTTCTCAGAGATTATACAGAGAATGAATCTCAAATTTGAGGCAACTTTAGAGAACTTTAATAGCTACCCAATGACACCAAAATCATAGCAAATGGATGCATAGAGAAGGAGAACCAGCCCTTACAACAGAGAGCAAAATATTTCCAACAGAGCCTACACAAAGAGAGAGATATCAATCACACAACTTCACTAAAATGAATGTTTCTCCCAGCTTACTCAGAGAATGCTCCAGAGAATTGGTAAGCCTAAAATAGACTCTTATAGCTATCCAATGAGACAAGAATTACATCAAATGGATACCATATGAGGGAGAACCAATGCTAACAACTCAGGGGTAGAGAGTTGCAACACTGCCTGCGCACACACATAGATATGCCTACTAAAAGAAAACAAACAAGAAAGCAAGGGGGTTGCTTAAGCAAGGGGCTTGCTTATCACAACTCCAGCACTTAGTGCTCACTTTACATGAGCTAAAACTCCAAGAAGATGGCCCAAAAGAAGTCGGGATACATGCTCCTTTTATAGTGAGAGGTGTGCCCCTAAAATCTAGGAACTACCTTTCCAAATCAGCCTCCTAACTTGGAGGAATTAGTTGAGATGACTTGGGGAGTGGTTGAGTGACTTTTCTTGATGGAATCTCGTGGCTTTTGGCTTCCTTTGATTGCTCCACATGTCCATAAAAGATTTCCCACGAATTTTTAGCTTGAAGCTTGACTTTTAACACTCCAAGGACAAGAAAAAGAATGGCAAGGGGAAGCAATCAACTGATGATGAAGGGACTTCAAGTCAAGCTAACTTTACAAAAGGAAAGATGAATTTCAGAGGTAAAGGAAGAGGAGGTAAGAACAAAGATAATGCTAAAGCTTGTTGGCTTTGTGGCAGAACCGATCATTTGGCAAATGATTGTTGGTATAACAATCAAAATGGTGGAAGCAATAATCAGAGTTTTAATCAAAGAGGTAGAGGAGGCAGAAACCAAAGAGGCAACTTCAGAGGAAGAGGTGGTAGGACATCATATGCTAGAGGAGGTGGAAGAAGCTTCCAATCTCAGTCTTACAAGAACAAATATTATAACTATGCATCAGATTAGAAGGATGATATGACTCTTATCTTGAATGCAACTCATGAATCAGTAGGAGAAGATCAAAGAGTGTTTTATATTGACTTAGGATGTTGCAATCATCTGAGTGGGAATATATCCTTGATGACTGATATGGAAGCAAAGGTGAATGGACATACAATTCAAACAGATGATAATACCAAACATAAAGTGGAGAGCATTGGATCAGTAAAGACAAAGAATGGAAGCACACTTTTGAGTAAGGTACTTTATGTTCCTACTATTCCTAAAAATTTGATAAGTGTAGGGCAAATTGTGGAGAAAGGATATGAAGTCAGATTCACAAATGATGGTGTCTATGTGCAAGATCCAAATCAGGGATATAGAAACATAATTGTAGGAAAAAAGGAAGGAAGATTGTTTACTCTCAGGGTCCAAGGTAATGTGGGACATGCATTATTTACTTACGGAAGTCAAACGATGTCTGAATTAGACCTATGGCATAAAAGGCTAAGTCATTTCAATGAGAGAGCTATAAAGGAAATGTCAAAGAATCAGGTGGTGCTTGGGTTGCCAAATGTTGAAGGGCAACATATGGTGTACAAGTGTGAAGCTTGTCAATTAGGTAAAGCACACAAAGGTTCTTACAACAAATCAGGGTACAAGCATTCAAATATGCTTGAATTGGTTCATACAGATGTGTGGGGTCCTTCAAGGGACTATAGCATAAATGGATCCAGATATTATGTGTTGTTTGTTGATGATGCAACCAGATGGATTACTTTATATGTAATTAAGGATAAATCAAAAGTCTTCAAGACATTCAAACATTATCATCCTTATGCAGAAAGGATCACAGGGCAAAAGCTTAAGAGGTTAAGGTCAGATGGAGGGGGAGAGTATTTCTCTAAAGAGTTTGATGATTATTTGTGGAATGCAGGTATAAGAGGTACTCCCCTCAACAGAATGGAGTAGCAGAAAGGAGAAATAGGACTCTTGTAGAATTTGCAAGAGCAATGATGAAGGAAAAGAATTGTCCGAATTACTTATGGGTAGAAGCTATTCACACTGCAACATACCTTGTCAATAGGTTACCTTGTAAAGCTTTGGATGGAGGAACTCCTTATGAAGCATGGTGGGGTAAGAAACCTACTCTTGATCATTGTAAGGTATTTGGATGTTTAGCATATATGCTTGTGTTCCTTCACAATTAAGACATAAGCTAGAACCCAAAGCAGAGAAGTATGTGTTTATTGGATATGATGATAGACAGATGGGTTACAGGTTGTGGAGTCCATCCACAAAGCAATTTCTTGTTACCAAAGATGTTACATTTGATGAGCAAGACACATGGTATACAGGATCAATAAATGATTATGCAGGTGTTGAAGACATACAAAGAAAAGGGAAGGCAAAAGTAAATATGTATGAAGAAGGTATTGATGATGTTGACTCTAAAAGTAGATTGCAGGATCATGTAGAAGATGGGTCAAGATTTGATCCAGAATCAAATATGGTTGAGACTTCAAGAAGTGCAGAGGTCAAAAGATCCTCAAGGGAAAGGAAAGAGCCTATAAGGTATAGTTATGATACATCTTTTTTAACAACAAAAGATTATGCTTACATTGTGAAGACAGAAGAAGATCCAGTCACTTATGAAGAAGCCAAAGGTAAACAGAATTGGGAGAAGGCAATGCAAGAAGAGTATGATGCTCTACTTGAAAATGAAACTTGGGAATTAGTACCAGGACCAAAGAATCAGAAAGTTATTGGATGTAAGTGGGTGTATAAAACAAAAAGGTTTGCAGATGGTAAGGTGTCTAGATACAAGGCTAGACTTGTGGTCAAAGGTTATGCCCAAACTTATGGGATAGATTATGATGAAACCTTTAGTCCTGTTGCTAAGATGTCCACAATTAGAACATTGATTGCTATTGCTGCTTGTAAAGGATGGAAGCTATCACAATTAGATGTGAAAAATGCATTTCTAAATGGATACATTGCAGATGAAGTATACATGGAGCAACCAGAAGGTTTTATGGAATCAATTGGATCAGATTATGTGTGTAAGCTCAAGAGAGCTTTGTATGGGTTAAAGCAGGCCCCAAGATCTTGGAATTATAGACTTGTCAAGTTCTTGAATGAATGTGGATTTCAAGCATCAAAGGCAGATAGTAGCTTACTAGTGAAGGCAAGTGAAAATGGGTACATATACATGTGTATTTATGTTGATGATATTATTGTCACAGGAATAGATGCTCAAGGAATCAATGAACTTAAGAGACAAATAGAGAAGGAGTTTAAGATAAGTGATTTGGGAAACTTATCTTATTTCTTAGGAATGCAGATTATATATACTCAACATGGAGTATATGTTACACAAGAGAGGTATTTGAAGAATCTTCTAGTCAAGTTCAACATGGAGGATTGCAAGAATTCAACTACACCATTGGAGGTAAATCATAAATTGAGCAGGTATGGAGGTGAAGAATTCAATGACGTGAAGAAATATCAGAGTTTGGTAGGTAGTTTAATCTATGCTACCTTGACAAGGCTAGATCTATCATATGCAGTAGGTGTGTTATCACAATTTATGCATTGTCCAAAGAAGACTCATTGGATTGTAGCTCAAAGGGTACTCAAATATATCAAAGGAACCCTAAGTGAAGGTTTGTATTATGGGTTTACTTCTGACACAAGAATCAAAGTGTTTAGTGATGCAGATTGGGCAGGTGACTCAGATGATAGAATGTCTACTCATGGGTATCTCTGTTATATTGGAGATAAATTAGTTTCTTGGTGTTCAAAGAAGCAACATACAGTTGCTTTGTCATCCACAGAAGCTGAGTATAAAGGAATGGTAGAGGCTGCAAAAGAAGTGATATGGTTGAAGACCTTGATGAAGAGTTTTGGAACTGATCAGAGTACTCCAATTATTTTTGGAGATAATATGAGTTCTTTGTATTTGGCAGCTAACCCTGTTTTTCATGCCAGGACTAAGCATATAGAGATTCAGTATCATTTCTTGAGGGAAAAGGTACTTGATAAAGAGATTGAAGTAATGTATACTCCAACAAAAGAACAAGTGGTAGATATGATGACAAAAAGCTTGGATGGACCTAGCTACAGAGATTCAAAGAGATGGCAGGAGTGAAGAAGAATGGAATAATCACAATTAGTGATTGAGGGGGAGCTGTTGGAAGTTTTGATAAAGAAGAACAATGTTTGTGTAAAGTTTGGTTTATAGCTGATATAGAAGTGTTCTTAAATCAGTATAGATCAAACCTTTGGAGATTAAGAGGTCCCCAACATTATTTGTGTGTGTGTGTGTGTGTCTATGTTTGTATGTATATGTGTGTATGTGCATGTATGTGTGTGTATGCTCATGTATGTCTGTGTATGTGTATATGTGTGTGTATGAGTGTGTATATGTGTATGTGTATGTGTATGTGTATGTCTATGTGTATGTGTGTGTGTATGTGTATGTGTATGTGTATGTGTGTTTGTATGTGTATGTGTATGTGTATGTGTGTGTGTATGTGTATGTGTATGTGTATGTGTATGTGTATGTGTATGTGTTATGTGTATGTGTATGTGTATTGTGTATGTGTATGTGTATTGTATGTGTATGTGTATGTGTATGTGTATGTGTATGTGTATGTGTATGTGTATGTGTATGTGTATGTGTAGTGTATGTTATGTGTATGTGTATGTGTATGTGTATGTTATGTGTATGTGTGTGTATGTGCTGTGTATGTGTATGTGTATGTGTATTTGTATGTGTATGTGTATGTGTATGTGTATGTGTATGTGTATGTGTATGTGTATGTGTATGTGTATGTGTATGTGTATGTGTATGTGTATGTGTATGTGTATGGTATGTGTATGTGTATGTGTATGTGTATGTGTATGTGTATGTGTATGTGTATGTGTATGTGTATGTGTATGTGTATGTGTATGTGTATGTGTATGTGTATGTGTATGTGTATGTGTATGTGTATGTGTATGTGTATGTGTATGTGTATGTGTATGTGTATGTGTATGTGTATGTGTTATGTGTATGTGTATGTGTATGTGTATGTGTATGTGTATGTGTATGTGTATGTGTATGTGTATGTGTATGTGTATTGTATGTGTATGTGTATGTGTATGTGTAGTGCATGTGTAGTGTATGTGTATGTGTATGTGTATGTGTTGTGTATGTGTATGTGTATGTGTATGTGTATGTGTATGTGTATGTGCATGTGTATGTGCATGTGTATGTGCATCTGTATGTGCATGTATATGTGCATGTGTATGTGGATGTGTATGTGGATGTGTATGTGGATGTGTATGTGCATGTGTATGTGCATGTGTATGTGTATGTGTATGTGTATGTGTATGTGTATGTGTATGTGTATGTGTATGTGTATGTGTATGTGTATGTGTATGTGTATGTGTATGTGTATGTGTATGTGTATCTGTATGTGTATGTGTATGTGTATGTGTATGTATGTGTATGTGTATGTGTATGTGTATGTGTATGTGTATGTGTATGTGTATGTGTATGTGTATGTGTATGTGTATGTGTATGTGTATGTGTATGTGTATGTGTATGTGTATGTGTATGTGTATGTGTATGTGTATGTGTATGTGTATGTGTATGTGTATGTGTATGTGTATGTGTATGTGTATGTGTATGTGTATGTGTATGTGTATGTGTATGTGTATGTGTATGTGTATGTGTATGTGTATGTGTATGTGTATGTGTATGTGTATGTGTATGTGTATGTGTATGTGTATGTGTATGTGTATGTGTATGTGTATGTGTATGTGTATGTGTATGTGTATGTGTATGTGTATGTGTATGTGTATGTGTATGTTGTATGTGTATGTGTATGTGTATGTGTATGTGTATGTGTATGTGTATGTGTATGTGTATGTGTATGTGTATGTGTATGTGTATGTGCATGCATATTTGCATGCATATGTGCATGAATATGTGCATGCGTATGTGCATGTGTATATGTGTATGTGTATGTGTATGTGCATACATATGTGCATGCATATGTGCATGTGTATGTGCATGTGTATGTGCATGTGTATGTGCATGCGTATGTGTATGTGTATGTGTATGTGTATGTCTTTGTGTATGTGTATGTGTATGTGTATGTGTATGTGTATGTGTATGTGTATGTGTATGTGTATGTGTATGTGTATGTGTATGTGTATGTGTATGTGTATGTGTATGTGTATGTGTATGTGTATGTGTATGTGTATGTGTATGTGTATGTGTATGTGTATGTGTATGTGTATGTGTATGTGTACGTGTATGTGTATGTGTATGTGTATGTGTATGTGTATGTGTATGTGTATGTGTATGTGTATGTCTATGTGTATGTGTATGTGTATGTGTATGTGTATGTGTATGTGTATGTGTATGTGTATGTGTATGTGTATGTGTATGTGTATGTGTATGTGTATGTGTATTTGTATGTGTATTTGTATGTGTATGTGTATGTGTATGTGTATGTGTATGTGTATGTGTATGTGTATGTGTATGTGTATGTGTATGTGTACGTGTATGTGTACGTGTATGTGTATGTGTATGTGTATGTGTATGTGTATGTGTATGTGTATGTGTATGTGTATGTGTATGTGTATGTGTATGTGTATGTGTATGTGTATGTGTATGTGTATGTGTATGTGTATGTGTATGTGTTGTGTATGTGTTGTGTATGTGTATGTGTATGTGTATGTGTATGTGTATGTGTATGTGTATGTGTATGTGTATGTGTATGTGTATGTGTATGTGTATGTGTATGTGTATGTGCATGTGTATGTGCATGTGTATGTGCATGTGTATGTGCATGTGGATGTGCATGTGGATGTGGATGTGTATGTGGATGTGTATGTGTATGTGTATGTGTATGTGTATGTGTATGTGTATGTGTATGTGTATGTGTATGTGTATGTGTATGTGTATGTGTATGTGTATGTGTATGTGTATGTGTATGTGTATGTGTATGTGTATGTGTATGTGTATGTGTATGTGTATGTGTATGTGTATGTGTATGTGTATGTGTATGTGTATGTGTATGTGTATGTGTATGTGTATGTGTATGTGTATGTGTATGTGTATGTGTATGTGTATGTGTATGTGTATGTGTATGTGTATGTGTATGTGTATGTGTATGTGTATGTGTATGTGTATGTGTATGTGTATGTGTATGTGTATGTGTATGTGTATGTGTATGTGTATGTGTATGTGTATGTGTATGTGTATGTGTATGTGTATGTGTATGTGTATGTGTATGTGTATGTGTATGTGTATGTGTATGTGTATGTGTATGTGTATGTGTATGTGTATGTGTATGTGTATGTGTATGTGTATGTGTATGTGTATGTGTATGTGTATGTGTATGTGTATGTGTATGTGTATGTGTATGTGTATGTGTATGTGTATGTGTATGTGTATGTGTATGTGTATGTGTATGTGTATGTGTATGTGTATGTGTATGTGTATGTGTATGTGTATGTGTATGTGTATGTGTATGTGTATGTGTATGTGTATGTATGTGTATGTGTATGTGTATGTGTATGTGTATGTGTATGTGTATGTGTATGTGTATGTGTATGTGTATGTGTATGTGTATGTGTATGTGTATGTGTATGTGTATGTGTATGTGTATGTGTATGTGTATGTGTATGTGTATGTGTATGTGTATGTGTATGTGTATGTGTATGTGTATGTGTATGTGTATGTGTATGTGTATGTGTATGTGTATGTGTATGTGTATGTGTATGTGTATGTGTATGTGTATGTGTATGTGTATGTGTATGTGTATGTGTATGTGTATGTGTATGTGTATGTGTATGTGTATGTGTATGTGTATGTGTATGTGTATGTGTATGTGTATGTGTATGTGTATGTGTATGTGTATGTGTATGTGTATGTGTATGTGTATGTGTATGTGTATGTGTATGTGTATGTGTATGTGTATGTGTATGTGTATGTGTATGTGTATGTGTATGTGTATGTGTATGTGTATGTGTATGTGTATGTGTATGTGTATGTGTATGTGTATGTGTATGTGTATGTGCATGTGTATGTGTATGTGTATGTGTATGTGTATGTGTATGTGTATGTGTATGTGTATGTGTATGTGTATGTGTATGTGTATGTGTATGTGTATGTGTATGGTATGTGTATGTGTATGTGTATGTGTATGTGTATGTGTATGTGTATGTGTATGTGCATGTGTATGTGTATGTGTATGTGTATGTGTATGTGTATGTGTATGTGTATGTGTATGTGTATGTGTATGTGTATGTGTATGTGTATGTGTATGTGTATGTGTATGTGTATGTGTATGTGTATGTGTATGTGTATGTGTATGTGTATGTGTATGTTTGTATGTGTATTTGTATGTGTATTTGTATGTGTATGTGTATGTGTATGTGTATGTGTATGTGTATGTGTATGTGTATGTGTATGTGTATGTGTATGTGTATGTGTATGTGTATGTGTATGTGTATGTGTATGTGTATGTGTATGTGTATGTGTATGTGTATGTGTATGTGTATGTGTATGTGTATGTGTATGTGTATGTGTATGTGTATGTGTGTGTATGTGTATGTGTATGTGTATGTGTATGTGTATGTGTATGTGTATGTGTATGTGTTGTGTATGTGTATGTGTATGTGTATGTGTATGTGCATGTGTATGTGCATGTGTATGTGCGAATAGAGCCATAGTGCCAGTTACACCATTGCTATCTGAAAGTGACCCAAGTGACCATAGTTTTGACTCTACTGATGTTGATAGCCCCCAGGCTTACTATATGCAGTCCCCAGAGCATAACGAGTCATATTACTATGAAGATCTGAGTGAACCTAGTGGGGAGCCAGAGTATGCAAATGTCATGTACGCAAATCCCAATTCTAGACCTCAACCTAGACAGGTAAGACCCCCTGCTCCTAGAGGACCATGCTATCGATTTCAGGGAGATCACTTCATTCGTGATTGCCCCATGCCTACACCTACTCAACCCCAGTCAATAACAATCCAGGGCTTTTGTCAAGATTGCGGAAAGGAGCATCTCTTACGAGATTGCCCAAAGAATCCCAACAATATGCCAAAAATCACTCCCATTGATGTCATTGGGTTGGTCGTAGATTCTTCAGGGAGTGTAACTTCCACTACACTAGTGCAAGTGGTCACTAAAGCTCAAGCTTTGCAACAAAACCAGAGTTTAGGCCAGGAAAAGAGTTCTGAGGTTAGTGAAACTGAGAGCATAACCAAGAAACGGACAAGAGCCTTGAAGGATAGCTGCAAGAGAATGAAGAGACAATGGGCAAAGAAAATGAGTGAACTTGAGGAAAGCCTAAGAGAAACAAGAGCCAAGATAACGAAACTCAAATCTCAAACTCCCTCTCACACTACCCCACCACCACCATTTCTATCGCCATCCAATTCACCACCTTCCAACCCACCTCATACAATCCCACCACCCCCTAGAGTAGGATCAGTCTTAGCAGATCCCACTCCCGAGGATCTAAACATGATGCTTAAGGCATATCAGGATAGAATCCAAGAAGGGCCAAATGTAACAGATCATGAATCCAAGAAGGGCCAAATGTAACAGATCATGTTGCCCTAGAGCGGAACTAGAGCTTGAACAAACTAAAATTTGTGCTAAGATGGTGGAATTGGCTCAAACCATGTTTGAAGCCAGTCGCCTCTTTAACTTCTCTAGTTCAGCTAAGACACAATTACACTTCGATGGACTGCTAGAAAGATTGGAGAGGCTAATTGCACAATCAGAAAAGGAACCCGCTTCTCAAAATAAGGACAAGGTAAGTAAAAGAGTAAGAATTCCTCCTCAGGAAGCTTATGTGCCTAATTCCACTGAACCAGACACCTCTTCTTCTATGAATAGGTATTCACCAGAGTTCCTGCGAGAGATTCAAGAAGAGAAATGGGCCAAACAGAGTGAAGTTCCTCCTCCCATTGAACTTGTGGATGACACTCATGATCAATTCCCACAAGACATCCCTTCTATTTATGAGGAGCAGGAGAGTGCCCAATCTCATGAGAGATTAGACTTCGAGTCTAACTCCTTACAGGAACTACCCCATTTCACATGCCCATGGGAAGCTAAGTCTACTTGTATGAGAGCACCCACGGTCATGGTAAGAAACAAAGACTCAGTCATACCTAGTGTAGCTCAGTGATGAGTAGCACCTCCTTTAATGTCAATCCGGGAAGACGTGAGGATGGTATGATGACCTCGAGCAAGTGAAGGCACAAGTGCGTGAGTGAGAAGCACACTAACATGCACACACATACACGCACACACGCACACAAGGCAAGAGAAAGAGTGAGAAGCAATGGAGTTCTTTAGATTATTGTCAAAAAGCTCATACAAGTTCAAATCTATCACAAGCTAACCTTTAAAATGAGCTCTCTAGCTCTATTTATAGTTTTTGACTAGGTTTTGGCCTTGTCCAGACCTAGTGTCCAGCCTAGTTAAAAATTAGGTTCTCTGCCCTATTTGGACGTTCAAACGGAGTCTAAAAAATGTGAAAACTGATAGGTAGGTACTTCTAAAGCTCCTCAAGCTCAAGGAATCCTTGGCTTGCACAAAATGGAGCTACAAAAATATGAAATGGTATTTACAATGGTTTTTAGTGATGAAAATCACTATTTTTGTAGGGATTTCTTCTAACATTTTGACACACATTTCCTGGAGCTCCCTACTTGCTCCTTCTTCTTGTGTGCCCAACTCTTTGATGCCTGAAAAATTTAAATGGCCTACTTGCCAGATCTTCTTTGACTACTGTGTCTGCTTGTGCTTTCTCTTCGCTCCGACTCCCTTCGTAGGCTTCCTTGTCTTGTGAATCATTCAGTTCCTTGACTACTGCCAACACCCCCCCCTCTCTCGCGTTTGTTGTCTCTGACAGACCCTTGTCTAGCTGTGTGTTGGACATAATATTGAACCACATCAGAAGCAAGGTGGTGTTCTTCTAATCGTAGCCCCCGTGTTAGGTCTGTTAACAATGCATCCCAATTCACTGGTCCTTGGGATGTCTGGATGTGGCACCCACAATTGTTCTGAATGGATGGTTCTTTCCACAGCGAATAAGTGGAGGAGATGTGAGGGCCTGGGTACAAATATTTTTGAGTGATATTCCCAGAATCTTGTTACGAACATCTCCTCGAATGTCTGTTTAAAGCAAGCTGGGAGGTACTTGATTCTGGCGTGCCAAGCATATATTACCTCTATTGATGGGGTGGTGCTCATGTCGTATACCAGATCTTGGTTGCCTGTAATGAAGCCAACGCCTGAGAAGTGGGGGTCTTTAATGTTCTTGAATGTCCTGAATGTGATCAGCATTAATTCAAAGATTTTCATGCACATTTGGGCCATCATATCGGGGGTATTCCGTAGTCGAATGCTCTAGTGACGGATGGTAGAAATCATATAATTCACAGTGGGAGGTCCTTGTGGAGGTGCTAGATAAACATAGTTTAACCACTTTGCATAGCCTTTGATGTTCTTGACAGCAATGGTAAACTCGGGCCAGGTGCGTCTACGGAAGACTGGAACATAATAGGGATTGTATTTAATAAAGAGTGACATGTTAGTCCAAGAACGAACCATCTCTGGGTAGGTCTCGAGAAGACGGATCCTCCAGGTGGGTTGATGAATGCATCCTTTTTTAGCACTCTCTGGGATATCATCGGGCCCAAATTGTGTGGCGAAAGTTGGAGGCTTGCCACATCGTCAGTGGATCTCTACGTTGTAATCTGCCAGGAGTACACAGTATGGCACATACTGATCGTCGTTGGTGCCAATCCATCTATGATGAGACATACTGCGGAAATACTCTGACTTTATGATGGTGTCTTCTAATTTGGCCATTGATTGGATTTGGATTGCCACTCGATCTTCATGGGTTGTAGCTGTTTTTTCTAGTGTGTGGAGCCATTCGGGTACTTCGACTTCCAAGGTGTCCATTCCTTTTGAGGTTTGCTGACCACCTAGCATCGGCATAGGAACATATGGTTCCTCATACGTTTCGTCCACCTCAATGGGTACCAGTTCATCTGGCTCTGGTTCTACAGCTAGAGAGGGTTGTCTTTCATATTCCAGTAACTTCTTCTGGAGTTCCGCCACCTGTTCTGTTAATGCCTTTACTTTCGCTGAAGTCGAGGTTGTTTCTATGACTTTGGGTTGTGCCTCCTGTTCCCTGAGCTGGCGACGTAGCTCATCCCGTTCCTTTTCCAAATCGTCATGCTTCTAATAGATCGGCATAGCTTTCGAAGATTGTTTTCATTGTTTCTGAGGGAACTGCTTTGAATTGTTCTGGGTCGATTTCATGGGGAGAGCCTTCCATGGCAGCTTCCAGGTTTTCTTTGTTTTGCTTCTGCAGACGCTTGTTTTCTTCAAGGGCTGTAGCCATGTGTTTTCTGAGTAGAGTCAAATTTTGCCGGACTCTCAGATTATCTATTTGGTAGACCTCCAGTAAGGCTTCGAGTTGTTTGACACCTGGCGCTTGTGATGGTTGGGGTGTCTCCAGGAGGGTTTGATGAGCTTGCTCGAGTGTGGTGTAACGTTGATTGAGGTCTGCATTTTCTTCTTCTATAATTGTAAGCCGTCTCTGTAGTTGTTGATGATTCGTAGTCAGTTGATGATGACGGTCTTCGAGAGCCTGATACTCACTCTGAAGTTGATACACGCATTGATGTAATGCCATGAATATACTATTTACATTAAACGATGCAGGGAAAGATGAAGATGCAGGGGGAATGGGGAAGGGGAAGGGAGGTGTGAATGCTGTGGAGTTAAGTGATGAGGTAGGAGGAGGGGGTATGGGAGATTGAGGCTGCGTGGGGGGAGGGAGTGGTGTTGTGGCTGGTGATGTTTCCATTGTGTCGAACATGTGTGACTGTGTAGATGGGAACAGTGGGTGGGGTGGATGTGATATTTGTGAAGAGTGTTGTGAAAGTGGGCATGGTAACTCCTTTGAATCGGATGCCGGGAGAGAGAGGAATTCCCATGACGACTGTGGTACTGGCAGAAATAGGCGTGGTAGTGCCAGGTGGTGAGGTGACTTGTGTAGTGAGAGTGAGGTGGGGGGTGAGAGTGGTTCCGCCTGATGTGCTTCTGTTTGTGTGTTACCTCCTGGTTCTAATACATTGATGTGGATTTGTTTGCCGGATCGCATGGGGCGAGTAGGCACTCATTTCTCAAATCGATGAATATAAGTCATGGCTGCATGAACAGCCTCATCTAAGCCTACTACATCAGCGTGCAGGTTCATTGATTCAATGAAGATGTCATCCACACCTTCCTCGGCTAACATTTGGCTCATGATCATCTTTCCTGTCTCGAGCGATAGTTTGTGTTGTTCTTGTACTCGCTTCATGGTTTCGTATAATCTTTTTCTTTGGGCCGAGTATGCCGGGGCACTCGCTAGTTCTGAAAGTTCTTCATATTCTTGATCATACTCCTCGTTTGCTTCTTGTTCTTCTGTCTCTTCTTCATCCTCTTCTACTTCTACTACTCCCAGTTGGGTCGGGGCTGAAGTTGTAGTCGTGGGTTGTTGACCTTGGGTCTGCTCTGCTTCTGTCTCTAGGTTAGCCTCATTGATCAAACGGGCAATTTCTTCATCTGTCAAATCAGCAAGGGTGTAACCTTGTGGGAACTCCAAGTCCAATGGAATCGGAGGGAACACCAGATTGGGTCCTTCGGCACTTGGTCTGGGTAGGCGAATGGTGAATGGTCGGACACGTCGTGTTTGTGGAGGGGTCACCTCTGGTGTGGTGGTGGCTCCCCTTGGTTGAGCGCATGGTAATTGAACTCCCCCTCTCATCTTCTTCGATGGAGGACCCGCCGTTGACAGTCGTCTTTGGAATTCTTGAGTCCTGGACCATACTAGTGCTCTTTGAATGGGCATGTCGTACGCTAAGCACCTGTAAATTATTCTTGTTAGAGCACAGCATCCATGAAGCACATTCTTCTGTTTCTTATTCCATCGCTGATGGGCTAGGTGGATCTGATCTATGATCCAATGTGGTATATTGATGGTGAGATTCTCTGTCTCCGCTAGGTACAAGCTAAACCATATCTTTTTGGTGGCATCGTGAAGCGTTCTTGGGCGGGGAAAGCAAAATGTTGCATGATCGTTCGTAGGTGGAGAGCAATGGTAGGTGTCATTGCTACCATGTCCTTCAATTTGTTGAGATCCTTATGCTTCATTCTGCCTGGAACCATTGTTTCTTTCTCAGTGGGAATATGCATGCCTTGCATGTTCAATGCTTCTCGTACCAAATTGAGGGTCAGTTTGAATCTCTTGAGTTCGTGGCCTGGCAATAGTGAGGGCACCACAAAAGTACTATCGCCTCCCTTGGCCCTGCTAGGAGTGATGGTACTGATAAAATAGGAGCAGCGTAGGAAATCTGGCTTAGGCAAATGTGCTCTGAAATAGCTATCCAATCCTGGTTTGGTCCAAACCGATCGCATCACTTCTGCATTTTGACATTGCTCAAATTTGCGAGTGAAGAAATGGTAGCGTCCCCATTTGCCATTGAACTCAATTTCTGCTTCGCAGAAGTAAGTGCCATCACCCAATGGCCCTGCGACATCACTAAACCAATGAGCGTGTTTCCCCACTTGAGAAGTGTGTCCCTGAGGAGGGTCCTGAATAGGGAGCACATGCACCGCTTGAAGTTCTTGAGGCCTCTCAGTGAGTTGGGGTTCAAGGAGGAGGGTTTTAATGTCCACAATCTGTGCGCTCGACCCTGCCTGGGAACTAGTACCTCCTGCTTCTGCCATGTTATTGCTTGCTTGCTGGTTCTGTGAGAATATAGAATCATGCGTTAACATTGTAATGGGCAAGATAGCACAATTTTTTTGTCCCCGTTACAACATTATCATGGGGTGAGTAATGGGTCAGTGGGTCAGTGAGTGCACGATGACTGTGTGTGTAGTTAATGAATGGATAGTCCTAAGAGCTAGATGGAAAGATGCAGTGTATGAGTGATGTAGTTAGCATGTAGTGATGAATTTACATTTGGGGGTCGGGGGGTTTAGTACAAGTTTTAGGCTGCCAAACACAATGGATGGCTTTCGGTTTTGGTTTTGTGGAGACTCTGGAGGGCTTTATGAGTATGTCTGCTTGGAAATGAGGCTTTTTAGGGACCCATTTACAAGTGCGTCTGTTCGTGCTCCTGGGCGAATATGTGTTCATGTGTGTTAAACAGGAGTGGGTAACGACTCTTTGAGTGAGTGAACCCGGTCGTGTATGATGTGATTCGTGCGTGACTAGTTGAGCCTGCAAGCAAGCCTTAGGCACCCAAATTTGTCTTGATTGTGGGCTAGCCTTCATCGACTTCTTGGGTACCCAGATAAATTTCACTTTCTCAAAAGAAGGTTTGGAAGTCCTCTTATTAGTATCATGTCGTTGATTACTAATAGGAAGTTGAGATAGTTGTTGTGACTTGACTGCAATAGGCCGCTCGCCTTTCCGCACCCACAATTGTTTCAATGGCTGAGTCATTCTGCTTCGCACGTTCTTTTGGCCTCCAGCATAGGTAGTCTTCAGTAATTGATCTGCCTTTGGTTGCTGCCTCCTTCTGGCCTTTGGAAAAGAAGGGAGTTCCGTTGAGTCCTTGACTTCTTTATTGAGATCACCATTCCTCTGCATCACATAGCTTTGGACAAGAACAACATGGTCAACTTCATGTGTACTCCTGGAAGGACCAGGAGTCTATGCCTTTCCTAATTCCTTGAGTGTTCCACTATCTAACTCAATTGTAATTCGACTCTGATTTACCCATACCTGAAGAAGTCCACTTCTTAGGTTTAAGTTGAATGCATGGTCATAGATCCAGTCTTGACCCAAGACAAGAGGTTCAGTGAGGTCCTCATCTTGACACACTAGTACTTTAACTGTCATTAGAACATCTTGAATGTAGAGGGGAATTCCGCCTCGCCCATGCAAGGGGTTTCCACACCTCCCAATCCTATGAGATATGCCTCTATAGGATTGACTTTTAATTTCAATTCTCGACAGTAAGAAAGTTTAACGGCACTAGTGGCTGCACCTGAGTCAATCAAGGCCCTTACAGTCCTTGCACTCTTTCCGTGTCCTATCTCTAAGGTTACAAAAGGACGTCGATCAACTATTCTATGGGGGCTTACACTTGAGACTTCACACATAGCCATATGATATCCTAGGTTCGCATAGTCATCTGTCCTTGGCTGATCTCGTCCTTGTCGTCTCATCTTCATTTTTTGGATGTGTTCCAAGGCTTCTGCCTGTGCTTCTTCTCGAACTCGTTTTTCCTCTTCTTTACGTTTCTTGGCAGTGTTGACTCGATTGAGCATTTCCTTAGTGAGAGGTTCCTGATATAACTTGACTCTGCATCCGCTTATGTAGCTAGGGAGAATGTCGCCTTTGAGTGTGGCTAATTGGACTGCTCCACTAGTCGAGATCCTATTTATGATCATAGCTCCATAGCCACGTTTCTCTAATTTTCTTGCATGTTGCTTCAAAGTGTAGACTAAAACTAGGTCCCCTACTTTCAATCCTTTATCCTTCACATGGGCATCAAAATACGCCTTCTGCCTTTTCTTAGCTGCATATATTCCTGCTGCAGCTCTTAGTCTTGTTTCACCTAATCGTTCGAGGTCAAAAATTTATGAAGAGAGTTCATGACCCGTCCACTCATGCTCCTGTGCTACTCTCAATGTGGGAATCAAGAAGTCCAAAGGTAGCACCGCATTTTGGCCAAATACCATCTGAAAGGGTGTGGCTTGGAGTACCGTTTTATAGGCCACTCGGTATGCCCAAACAGCATGGTGTAGTTGTTTGTCCCAATCAGAGCGTTTATTATTTACCAATTTAGTCAGCACATTGCATAGGATCTTATTGGTGCTCTCAGCCTGGCCAATGGCTTGTGGGTGATAGGGCGCAGAATTCTTGTGTACAACCAAGAACTCTTGGAGCAGATTTTCAATAACTTCATTCAAGAAGTGAGTGCCTCTATCACTTACCAGCTCTATAGGTAGCCCGTATCTTGTGAACACATTCTCAAATAGGAACTTAGCAGTTGTTTGAGCATTGTTCTTTGTCGTAGCTTTTACGTCTACCCACTTTGTTAGATAGTTGGTGGCAACAATGATGGTATTCAGCATGTGAACCCTTAGCCGGGGGATTAATAGGACCTAGGAAGTCTATTCCCCACTTAGAGAATGCACGTCCACCCATCATGGGTTTCAGTGGCATCTCATCCTTGTGTATAGAGTACTGAGTTCTCTGACAGACATCACACCGTTTCACATAGGTATGTGCATCCATGTGAAGGGTCGGCCACCAGAAGCCCGCAAATAGTATTGCCCTGATCACCCGATCTGGTCCAAAATGTCCTCCTGCTACACCTTGGTGAGCTGCTTCCAAGATCTTGAGATATTCGCTCTCATGGACACATATTCTCAAGTAACCATCTTTACCACGCTTGTATAGATTATCACCAATGAGTGAGTAATCTATGGCTTCTTGTTCTAGGCTTTTTTGTCTGGTCAATGTCATATCTTGAGGGAATGTCTTTGTCCTCAGAAAGGCTACTAGTGGTTCACTCCAATCTGGTACTATGGACACTTGATAAAGAGTGGCATGTTCCACAGGTGGTTTAGTGCAGCAGATTGGGCATTCCTTGCACAACTTTTGGACATCAGCTTCCATAGTCGGCCAATGCACTCCGAGTCTCCTTAGTGTTTGTAGGGTACGTTGCTTCGAGTAGTGTTGCTCTAATGCACCTACATGTGCTAATTGCAACCATTTAGCGTACTCATCCTCTTCCACACAACAAGCCAATATCCCTTGATCTGTCTGTTTGTACATGCTTCCTGCCATGATATGGTACTTCTGGGCTTTTACTACTTCTCTACCTTGAGTGTTTATGACTGGGTGATTAGGCCCGTAGGTCAGTATTGGCACTAATGGCTTAGCCCACTGAGGTACAACTTCCAGATTAAACAAGTAAGCATCAGGAAGGTCATCGGATACTCCTTGTGGGGCTTCTCCCGATGTGAGCCTAGAGAGATGGTCTGCTCTCAAGTGAGTCTTCCCTTTCCTCACCACAACTTCAAAGTCGTATTCCATTAGTAAGAGAAACCATCTTACTAATCTACCTGTATTGCATGGCTTGTTTACCAAGTACAATAGTGCTTGATGATCAATAAAAAATTTAAACTTATTTGCAAGCAAATAGTGTCTAAACTTTTTAACTGCATATACCATGCCCAATCCTTCTCTTTCAGTGGTGGTATAGTTCCGTTCAGCTACATTTAACTGTCTAATAGCATAGGCAATTGGAAGATCCATATTACCTTTGCCCGTAGGTTGTGCGAGTACACACCCAATAACATAATTGGATGCATCTACATGAACATGAAAAGGCTTATTCCAATCTGGTGTGGTCAAGATTGGTGCTGAACATAATCGCCGTTTAAGCTCATTGAAGGAATTCTCACATTCATCAGTCCACTCAAAATTAGTCAAAAGTCCATACAGAGGCTTGGCAATGATGGCGTACATGTGTATAAAGCGTCGGTAATAGCCACAATGCCCCATGAAAGCTTGTACTTCTTTCACATTCTTTGGCCTAGGTAACTCTGCTATGGCTTTTACTTTCTCTTCATCAGTGGATATGCCATTCTTTGACACTATGTGTTCTAGAATCTTGCCTTGCCTGACCATTAAAACACACTTATCTTGGTTCAGGCAGACTTGATACTCTCTACACTTGTCAAAGATTTGCCTGAGTTCAGGTATATGTGTCTGTCTAATGTTGGAATGAGCACAGAGATCATCAACATAGACCTCCAATTTCTTCCTCAAGAACTCTTTAAACACGTGACACATCAGCCTCTGGAAGGTAGCGGGTGCATTGGTAAGCCCAAATGGCATTACCCTAAAGGCAAATATGCCCCATTCTGTGGCAAAAGCTGTCTTATGCTGATCTTCTGGAGCTATGGCTACTTGATTGTAGCCCGAAAATCCATCGAGGAAGCTGTACACTTCCTTGCTGGCTACTCTTTCTAAGAGATGTTCTGTGATAGGAAGCGGATAGTTATCTCGAATTGTGGCTGCATTGAGCTTTTTCAAGTTAATGCACACACGTAGCTTTCCATTTGTTGGGGATTCGTGGACAAGAAGGAGTTTGAGGGTTTGTAGGAGAGAAAGGGAGATGATGAAAATGGAATAACAGTGAGAACTTCTGCAAAGGAATACTCTTGGAAACCTTGAATATTGATTATCTTGCAACAATTACAATGACTGCACAGAGTCTAATCAATGACTAAATACAACTTCAGAGAATATCAATTACTGAAGACCAATTATCTCAAGTCCTCTGGCAGCGGCCTCTCCTGCACCAATCCTTCACTTGCTTCACGCTTCCCTTGTGCACACCTTGCACTAAGCTTCCACCAAGCTAAGGAATTAGTATCTCGGCGCACACACACAGTAGACCTTGGGACTCTTGGAATCCAACCCGCCTTCTCTGCACACCTTCCTCTTGACACCTCTTGCACTCTTCAGTCTCGTCGCACACTGGTGGTTCTTCCTTTCCTTTCTTGCTTCCTCTGAAGCTCTCTCTTGCTCCTTCTCTCAATGTGTGTCCAAGAATAGCCTTTGTCCTTCCTCTTGAACCCGCCGGTCCCGTGACTTCTAACTGCCATGGACTCTTGGGCTTCCTTTGATGTCCCAAGATTCTCTTTTTAGTTGGCGGCCAACGAATTGCCCTTTGTCCTGTAGTGACTTTAGTGTAAAATCAAAAATTTTAATGGGGGTCATACTTTCACTTGTGCGTACACTTTTCCGCTTCACATGCCTTCACATTCCCTTTTAATTCTTCCTTTGTGTACTAAAGGGGGTTCACCTAAACCTTCCTAAATACTTTAAAACCTTTCAATTGTCACTTAGGCACTTTGACTTTGCACCTGTTGGCTTGACCTTGACCTTGTTGACTTTGACCGGGTGGCTTTGACCAACATGACTTTTATGGGCTCAACAGATGCCCACCACCTAAAGGACTCTCCGACCCGGAGAGACAACACACTGGATACAAGAACTGCTTAAGAACCAAAATGAACATGTATATGAACAGAGAGAAATTAAAGTCGAAAAAGAGAGAAAGGGTATGTTTATTGATTACTAAAGAAAGGAAGAACAATATCCGATGATTATTGAATTCTGAGTGGCATAAGCAGAAGGATGATACAATTATTGGGAAGCTAGAACTAAGGCTGAAGCCATATAATTTATTGAAAAGTGGCCAGCACATTATTAAAACTGGGACTGAGATTATTGCGGAGGTGGTTGAGGTGAAGATGGGAGGGGAACGGAAGCTTGCTCAATAAGGTGTTGGATAGAACTCAGGCAATTGCGAAGTTGGTCCCGTTCGCGCTTGATACGCCGACACGCTGCATTATCACATACACCTAACTGTAAACGAGTTTGAAGATCCTCTAAAGTTTGGAGCGCAGAATCCGCAATGTCGCGATACCTATCTCACTCCTCCTTGAGCAAGCGGGCGGATTCAGTGAGAGATTGCCACTGTGAGGTGGCCATGCGATTTATATTGTCTATAGTCGAGATATATTGTTGATGAATGCTGGCTGCAGCTGAGATGGAATCCATGGACAACTTGGAAGCGTCAGCACTTCCCTGAGCAATGTTACTGGCTTCGCGAAGTAATAGGAAAAAGGAGGGTTCAGCCTGGGTATCAGATGGAGGAACAGGTACTACAGGCGGAGTTTGAGAATGGGTTGGAATGGTAGATGGACCGGTTGTGGAATGAAGATTGGAAGGATGGGGTTGGGTGGGTGGTGCATTACTTGGAGTAGGAAATTGGGAAACAGGGGGACGTGGGGGAGTACAGGTAGGGTTGTGCGGGTTCAGCTGGGTTTGAATGAGTGGGCGGAATGAAGAAGAGCCATGTGGGGGAACGGGAGTATGAGGATGAATGGGGGCCGTGGCAGGAGATGTGGTGAGGATAGGGGAAGGAGATGGTGGATTAATTGGAGGGATATCCGGGGGTGCAGAGGGTTGGGTTGAAGCGGATGTGGAGGCAGCGGAGAGTGAAGGGGAGAGGGGAGGCCGGGATATGGCAGGGATAGTGGGATCGCAGGGCGGGTTGCTAACAGGGAATGGAGGGGATGGGGAAATAGTGGAAGGGTTAGCCAATTGTGCAGGGATTTGATAGACCCAAGCTAGAAGGGGAGCAGAATATATGTTAAAGGTACGAGAGCGGCGAGGGATAGCCTCACGGAGTCTACGGGAGCGCACGTTCAAGGAACTATAGAGGAGGGCGGCGTAAGGGTAGGGGCGGCTAGTGAGGAAGCAATACAGTGGATCTGCAATACGAATGTCTGAAAGGGGAAGCGCAGCGGTAGGGCTTCTAAGTAAAGAGAAGAAGATAAATGAATTCAGAATTGCTTGCATGCGGATGGAAAAACGGGCTTGGTTCTCAAAACGCTCTTTACAAAAAGAAATTGTCTTCGCGGGTGACACTCCCGAATATAAGAGTGGGGGACTTATGAAATCGATGAGGGATGAACCTATACGGTTGGCAATGTCCGGGATGGTAAGAGTGCCGGTACGAAATTGGGGAAACAGCCGAAGAGCTTCGTAGACGTCATTAAGGTTGGAAGGGTCCTGCAACAGAACGTCCGCCAAGCCTAAAAGACCTGCATACCGAAGATTTTTTGTCGAGAAGAGATTGCTGAGGTCAATTGGAGGTGGAGATAAATGGATTTTTATTTGGATAGGTAGATCAGGTGGGAGGAAAATGCTCATATAATCGCCTGTAGGGATCGAATTATGGGAAGGAGAAGGAGAGGGAGAAGGTGAAGGGGGGCAAGGTAGCGAAGGGGGAGAATAAGGGTCGGTGGAATCAGAGCGAATTGAATAAGTAGGAATATTGATAAGTGGAGGATGAATGGCAGAAGTTGAGGCATCGGCTGTGGGAGAAGGGGATATGGTGGATGGAGGAAACGTTGGGGAAAGAGAGGCGGGCACTGTGGGGACTGGGTAGACGAGGGTGGGAAGGGTTTGGGTGCTGGACTTTGGAGCAGACTCTGACGCATGGTAAGTTGGATTGGTAGAATTAAGATGTGGATTGGTTGAAGTAGGATTTGTTGGTTGGAACGCCGAAGGTGTGAAATTCGAAGGATCGTCCTACTGGTTAGGAACATCCATAGAAACCCTTTGTGGTGCTTGGGATTAAGGGGGATTAGGAGGAGAAGCGGAGGAGAGTGCGGCTTAGGGCTTGAGGGGTGGAGAGGAGGGGAGTTACAATGCAAATGAGGGTAGATGGATGCGGGGGTGGGTTTGGACTGTTGAGGGCGAGGGCGGAGGAGAGGGATGTTGGCGTGTGGGTGAGGGGAGCACGAAGATGGGGAGCAAGGGAAGGCTGAGGTGTGGGGCGGGTTGAGTGCGGCTGATGCTTGGATGCGGGAGGAAGGCTGGGGGAGAGGAGTTTGGGGGCGGCGGGGTAGAGTAGGCGGGAGGAAGGCGGGGAAAAGGGACGGGGAGGTGGGGAGGTGGGGCGGGAGGTGAGGTGGGGCGGAAGGTGATGGAGGGGGGGTGGGGAGGTGGGGAGGTGGGTCGGGATGTGAGGTGGGGCGGAAGGTGATGGAGGGTGGTGTGCGGGCGGTGAGGTGGGGTGGAAGGTGATGGAAGGGGGTGCGTGGGCGGGTGGGAGGCGGGCGGCGGAGTGGCCAAGGGGCGGGCGGCGGAGTAGCGGAGGGCGGTGCGGGCAGCGGAGGGGGGGAAAAAGGTGGCGGAGTCGGAGGTTAAGGAGCGGGAGTGTGCAGGTGGAGGGGAGGGTGCGGGTGGGGCGGAAGGTGAGGTGGGGGGGGGCAGATAGGTTGCGTGGGCGGAAGGGGTGCGGGTGGGGCGGAAGGTGAGGTGGGGGGGTAGATAGGTTGCGTGGGCGGAAGGGAACGCGTAGGAGGCGGCGGAGCAGCGGAGGGAGGGAGCGGAGGTCGGGCGGCGGAGCAGCGGAGGCGGACGCGGGCTCAGTCGGCGGGCGGAGTGGAAGGTTTAAGGGGGTATGCGGGTATGCGGGTCGGCGGAGGCGGGGAGGAGGGGAGGTCGCCTGCGGGTGGGATGGGAATTGGTAGATGGGTGGCGGAGGAGGTGGTGCCGACAGGGGTGGAAGAGGAAGGCGGAGGCGGGCGGATGCGGGGCAAAGATGCTGCGGAGGGCGGGCTACGGCGGATGGAGGGAGTCGGAGGAGGCGGCGGAGCAGCGGAGGGAGGCAGCGGAGGGGGGCCAGCGGAGGGAGGCAGCGGTGGAGACTGGGTGGCGTGGCGGCGGCGGTGGTGCGGACTGGCGGCTTCTGTGGAATGGCGCTGTAGAGGCGGGGAGGGGACCTGCAGAGGTGATGCTGGCGGAGGTGGCGGACCACGGCGGAGCTGCGGATGCGGAGGTGATGCTGGCGGAGGTGGCGGACCACGGCGGACCACGGCGGGGGTGGTGCGGGGGACCACGGCGGGGGTTGTGCGGGGGACCATGGCGGGGCTGGTGTGGGCCAAGGGGCGGGCGAAGTGGATGTCGGCGGCCTTTGGTTTATCGGGGGTAGGACGGAGGGGGAGGGATATGCCTGGGAGGGCGGGCGCGGACTGCGTAAGGCGTAGCGGCGGAGACGTCAGAGGAGGTAGGGGCGAGGTGTGCACGAGGAGGGCGGAGGCTACGTGGGCGGCGCGGAGCAGGGAGGTCGGCGGAGGGGGCAGCGGGGAGATCGGCGGAGGGGGAAGGGCTGCGGTCGGTGGAGAGGGTGGGCGGGGGAGGAGGGGAGGGGTTAGGCGCGACGAGGAGGGGGTCTTGGTAGAGTTGGTAAGGGGTCCGCGGGAGCAACGGGCAAGGGAGGTCGGCGGAGGGGGAAGGCAGCAGGGCGGGCGGGGGGGGAGGGTGCGGGAGGCGGGCCGGCGGAGCAGCGGAGCGGTGCGGCGTCTGCGGAGGAGGGTGGCGGGGGGAGTCGTAGGCGGAGGTGGTAGAGGTGGCTTCTGCGGAGGGCGGAAGTGCTGGCGGCGGCGGCTCCAGTGCAGAGCGGCGGACTGGCGGAGATGGCGGAGGGGGCTTCAGTGGAGATGGCGGAGGGGGCTTCTGCGGAGGGCGGCAGTGCTGGCGGCGGCGGCTCCAGTGCAGAGCGGACCGGCGGAGTGGGAGGTTTAAGGGGGTAAGTGGGGGCGGGTAGCACCGGCTGCGGAGGGATTTGGAATGGTGGAGGAGGCGGGTGGTGACTGCGGAGGCGGGTGAAAAGGGCGGCGGGGGAGGCGGGGGAGGAGGGGAGGGGTTAGGCACGAGGAGGGGGTGAGGAGGGGGTGATTGCGGAGGCGAAGGCGGGTGGTGAGTGCGGAGGCGGAGGCGGGTGAAAAGGGCGGCGGGGGAGGCAGGGAAGGAGGGGAGGGGTTAGGCACGAGGAGGGGAGGCGGGTGGAAAGGGCGGCGGGGAGGCGGGGGAGGAGGGGAGGGGTTAGGCACGAGGAGGGGAGGGCGGGTGGAAAGGGCGGCAGGGGAGGCGGGTGAGTTGGTAGGGGTAGAGTTGGTAGGGCGGAGGGAAGGGGCGCGGAGGGTCGTCGGTAGAGTTGGTAAGGGGGGGCCGCGGGGGAATGCGGTTGGCGGTTGGCGTGGGTTTGGAGGAGGGTGGCGGAAGGGGTAGAATGGAATTGTTTAGCGGGGGGGATGCGTATGCGGGTGGAGCTAACAAGGAGATGGCAGAGGGTGTGGGGGTAGATGGTGGAGAGGGGTGCCTTCGGGTGGTTTAGGGGGTGGTTTAGGGGGTGGTTGGTGGTTGCAATTGATGGGGTTGGAGGAGAGGTACTGCGTGGAGGCGCCGGGGATAATGATATTTGCACTTCTGAGGGGATCAAGAATGAAAGAGAGAACACCTTATATAGCAAGTAGGTATGAAGGATTACCTCACAGGAATGGATGGTTCAACCCAAAAGAGAGCTCAAAAGAGAGGAGATGCAAGATCTAATTTCATCCACCCAAAAGATAAACAAAAGAAAGGGAAGTATTGAAAGTTATTTTGCAGAAGCAAGGGCCATCCAAAAAAAAAATATGCGCCTACTTTATTTAACAAAGAATTTTGGTTAATTTTGAGTGGTGCACTGAACAACAAAGAAAAATGCGCCCAAAAAGAAAAATTCGTGAGCATTTTGTTGGTTATTTCTACTTATTAGGACAAACAACCTATTATTTTTACCTATAAAGCATTCCAAAACACTTAGGAACAAAATAATTAAAATGCAATTTTTATTGCTTTTGGTGGTAACCCTTGAGTCTGGAGATGTTTACCAAGGGTAGGGTGTCGCCATCCAGTGTTTCCAATTGCACAGCACCCCACTGCAGTATTTTTGTAATGCGAAAAGGGCCTTCCCAGTGAGGGATCCATTTCCCTTTGGTTTGATTAGACAATTGTGGTCTGTGTAATAGAGCTAAATCACCGGGCTTCAAGTTGTTCTGCCATAAATTTCGGTCATGAGCCTCCTTCCTTTTTATCTGAGTCTCTATCAATTGTTTGGTCGCAAGTAGACGAATCTCCTCCACTTTATGTAGTGCTCCTAGCCTCTGAGAGATATCACAATCCTTCTTTCCCTGCATGAATGCTATCTTAGGTGATCCATTTAAAAATTCAAAGGGCTCGATAGGTAAGATGCCATAGACCAGTTGGAATGGGGAATAGCCAGTGGCCTCTTTGTAGGCTAGCCTGTATGCCCAAAGTGTACCTAGGTACGCAATGCCCCATGAAGTGGGTTGCAACATACACTCCTTTCTTAACATTGCAATTAAAACCTTATTTGTCGACTCAGCCTGTCCATTTGCTCGTGGATAGTAAGCACAAGAGGTCCTATGAAGAATTCTATACCTGTTGAAGATTTCTTGCAGGACTTTATTGACAAAATGGGTACCTTGATCAGTACAAATTTCAAGTGGACAACCAAACCTGCAAATGATGTGACTATAAATGAAATCAGCAACAGTTTGGGCAGTGCAATCGGAGGAGGCAATAGCTTCAGCCCACTTTGTGGCATAATCAGTAGCTATCAGGAGATATTTTTCTCTTTTTGGAAACGCGGGAGGGTAGATTGGCCCTACAAAATCTAACCCCCACTTCTCAAATGGTTGCCAGGAGGTGGAAATAACCAAGGGGTTATGTCTCTGCTTTGTTGGCTTAGGTCCACACCTCTGGCAAATGTCACATGCTTTTCCCCATTCATATGCATCCCTAAATAGTGTAGGCCACCATAGACCCGCATCCAGTATCCTCTGACTCATAATGTGTCCTGGGAGGTGCCCACCACCTGTACCTTCATGTGCAGAGTGAAGGACTTCCCTCACTTCTTCTTCTTCCAAACACTTCCTGAACCGGTCATCTTTGCCCTGTCTGTACAATTTATCTTCGATGAAGGTATATGGTCTACCCTTGATTAGCAGGCTCTTCTTTTGTACAGCACTAGCCTTTTCTGGATACAACCCAGTTTTAATGAAATTTTTAATGTCGTAATACCAGCCTTGAGCTTTTACAGCAAACAAATGAGCATCTGGAAAGTCATCATTGATTCCACTAGATTGATTCATCATATTTATTCTGGATAAGTGATCCGCCATAACATTGTCTTTTCCTGGTTTATGGACTACAGAAAAATCAAACTCTTGAAACAACAATAGCCACCTCCATATTCTGCCGGTGGCCTGGGGTTTGTTGAGGAGGTATTTTAGTGGTTGGTGATCTGATATAATAATAAATTTTACCCCCAGTAAGTAATGACGGAATTTTTGGATGGCAAAGACCATTGCTAGTGCTTCCCTTTCAGTAGTACTGTAATTCCTTTCAGCCTTGGTCAAGATTCTACTGGCATATTGAATTGGCCTGTCCATTTTAAATTCTTCACTTGGTTGGGTCAAAACTGCCCCCACTGCATATGCACTGGCATCGACATGTATATGAAAGATTTTTGACCACTCCGGGGTGACCAAGATAGGAGCACACACTAACCGTGACCGTAATGTCTGATATGCTTTTTCCTCCTCTTCTTCCCATTTAAAGGGTACTTCCTTACCTGTAAGTCTAGTCAGAGGTCTAGCTATCTCTGCATACATTTTTATGAACCTTCTGTGATAACTAGTATGCCCCAAGAAACTCTGGATCTCTTTAGGGGATTTAGGTTTAGGCAACTTTAATATAGAAATGATTTTGTCAGGATCTGGGGCCATACCTTTAGCCGACACCACATGTCCTAAAAGGGTTCCTTTTGTCACAAGGAACTGACATTTATTTGGATTGAGCTTTAACTTAGTTTCTCTGCATCTTTGGAAAATATTCTGCAGCTGCCTCAAGTGCTGGTCCAAACAATCTAGAGGAGTTTCCTTGTGAGATCCTGAAAACGAAGAGAAGTCATCCATGAAGATTCTAAGTGATTCCAGCAATAGGGGGCCAAAAATGAGATTGACCGTTCTGTTAAAGGTGGCTGGAGCATTTCTGAGCCCAAATGGCATTTTTACGTACACATATGTTCCCCAAGGTGTGATAAAAGCAGTCTTTTCCCGATCCTCTGGATGTATTGATATTTGATTATAGCCACTGAATCCATCCATAAAACTATATAAGGCATGCCCAGCCACTTCTTCAATGACCTGTTCTGCAAAAGGCATAGGGAACCCATCTGGAATGGTCACCTTGTTGAGAGCTCTAAAGTCAACACAAATTCTGATTTTATTAGTATTCTTCTTCGGAACTATAACCATAGGTGAGAGCCACTCTGAGTGTTCTACAGGAATGATGATTCCTGCATCCTCCATCTTTTGGATTTCCACATAGACGGCTTCGGCATACTTTGGATTAAGTCTATAGCTCCTTCCTCTGATGGGTCTGGCTCCATCAACCAGAGGGATTCTGTGCTCTCCATAAGATGCAGGCACTCCTTCTAAGTCTTTATAATGCCAGGCAAAAACATCTGCATACTAGGTCAAGAATGATTTTACCTTTTCCAGGAGCTCTAGGTGGCTCCACAACCAAGTGGCCACCAGAACTGGTTGATTATTGTTTAGAGTGCCTAAGTATATTTCTTGGACCGGATTTCTTGTTACCATATTATCTCCCTGTGCCTCTGCTTCCTTGTCTTCTTCTACTAGCTTTTCGTGCATTGCTTCATAAGCAAGTGTATTTTGGACTACGATGTGTTCCTCCTTGTCCTGCATCCATCCTGCAGGGATTTCTTGAATTGGGAAAGAACATTCAACCTCAGAATTTTTTACCTTGTTTTTAGCTTTAGAAACTTCGTTATCCGTTGTTGACACATCCTCCTCTAATTTGTATTTGAGGGGTATCTTCCTGCCTCTTCTGTGGTCAGTGATGGGCTCTCCTAATCCATCAACCTGGACCTTTTCCTTGTCTTCATCATAATCTTCAGTCGTGCCAGGAGTATCAAGAAAAATTCCAAAACAAGAAGAAGAGTTGCCCGCTTGGAGCCAACTTAGAATATCCTCTTCTTCCTCAAAATCTATTTGGGGTTGATCCTCCGCTTCTGTTTCCATGCAAATGCTCACTGTTTGCATCATACTAGTGTTTCCTTGATTGTCTGGGCCTTCTTCTAAATGAATTTGTGTCAGCTCCTGCCCTTTCTTTTGTACCCACATAGTGTCCTTACCCCAATCATGAATGACACTGGCATGCCTCAGCCAAGGTCTTCCAATTAAGAGAGGAAATCCTCCTTCAACCTGGGGCAATCTTAAAACCACAAAATCCAGAATGAATAGATTACCTTGTACTTCAAGTGGAACTTTTGGGATTACCCCCAAGGGCCTTACTTTGCTCTGATCTGCCAAAGTAACCATGAAATTTGCAGGTCTTGAAGGGTGGAGCCCAATCCTTTTCATGGTATGTTCAGGCATGAAGTTAATGCCAGAACCACCATCTACAATAACACCTTGAAATTCATGACCCTTGATTGATATTGTAAGCCGAGGACTTTTATAATCTGTAAGGGGTGCTTCCCCCCTAATTATCCCTTTATGTAAAATAGCAGTCTTGGCCACTAAGCTTGTAGTAGAAGCCTCATCAATTATCTGCAATAATTCTGACCTGAATTTCCCATCCATCTTTATTAAATCAAAAATACTAACCTCCTTCTTCATTGACTTGAGTAGTTTTGAAGCCTCTGACTCTTTAAGAGAGTGAGCTTCATTTGCTTTGCCAAACTCTTCTTGAGCCCTGTTGAAGGCATGCCCAATGGCATCACTGGTGCCTATGAGACATTCATTGTGGTTTTTGTCTGCACTTGTAGTATCTTTGTCTTCAATTGCAACTCTGTCTTTGTTCAATTCCTTAATTATCAATTCTTGATTTTCTACCACCTTTGTTGTTCCCTTGCTTCTTGTCTGTACTGCAAAAGATTCGAGTTCTTCTAATTGTACCACTCTAGTAGATGGTGAAGGTTCATTCACCTCAGGGAGTGTTTCCTCCTTGAATACAGAGATCATTTGGAGATGGGGTCCGGAAGTAGAGGCTTGATTCTTAGGACAACAGTTTGTATAGTGATCCCTTGCCTCTGGACAGTTCCTACAAGGAGGTGCATTTTCTGGGAGGGTGCACCTAGATTGGTAGTGCCCACATTCTCCACATCTGAAGCAAATAATTGGCCTTCTAGGCCCATTTGCAAAGTTAGTTCTCGGTCTAGGATTATAGTTATTACCTTGGTTTGCTGCTTCTGCCATTACATTTGCTGGTGGCAAAAGTCCTCCTTGTGTCCAATATGTCGTTGTCGGTATTCCCCTTACTTGGCATTCATGGGCCTAATGCCCAATCTTCCTGCATAATTGACAAGTCACATTTAGCAAAGGACATTCACTTACTATGTGTCCTTGCTTGCTGCACATGGAGCACCAGAGTCCGTTCTTAATGCCGCCTCCTTTTAGTTCTTGCAACTCCTGCCTCAGCTGAGCTAGTTCCTCTGCTTGGGCTTCCTCTTCCTTTTGGAGCTTGAGGGCTTCAATCTCTTTTCTCAGCTGAGCTACAGTAGTCTCCTCCTCTGTGTAGGGCTTATTCCTTTTCAAGCCCTCCAGTTCCCTTCTTAACTGGCTCACTGGGTCCTCCAGTTCTGTACCATATGATGGTTGGGAAGAAGTTGCACCATACTGGTGCCTTATCTGTTCCAAGCGGGTGGCCGTATTGATGAACTCCTCAACAGAGGAAGTAGGTAGCACTAACTCTTTTATTTTGCATTGGGTGACCACAGGTAGAGGTTTGGCTAACCACTTCTTGACAAAGAAGTCGTGTGGTGGATCCGGTAGTTTGGCCATTAGTGCTTTTGCCCTGGTCACGAACTCTGGGAACTTTTCTCCTGGACCCAATTTCAAGTTCTCCAATTCTTCTATAATGATCTCAGCCGTGTTGCCATGCTGAAATTGATTTTTAAAAGCCTCTTTCATCAAATCCCAAGAGGTAAAGTGATTTTCAGCAAACTGGCTAAACCACTTGTCTGCCAGACCTTCCAATGTGGCGGGGAAGAGTATCAAGAAAGCATCTTCCCTACCCATTAGCCCTCTAGTCTTACATAATGCAAGAAATCTTTGAATGTGCTCATCTGGGTCCTCATGGGCTAGACCTCTGAAGGAGGGAAATTTTATGTTTAATCTGGAGAGCAAGATTTCTAGGTCCACCTGTCCTGCCATGCTTCCTACCGATGAAGTCGATGAAAGTGGACTCGATGATCTTCTGTTCGTCTTTCTTCTTGTCTGCTTGCACTTGATCCTCAAGGTTTGTGAATGGGTCGCGGTCATGAGCTATTCATAGTCCACTTAAAATGAGACACTTGATAAAAATATGTACCTTTTGGCCCACTGGAGTAGTGTTGTCGACATGGAATATTGTTCTCCAATGGCAATATATAGTCTCCTATGCTCAAATCTCCTTGGATGTCCCACCGTGCATGCCAAATTTGTTGGGGATTCATGGACAAGAAGAAGTTTGAGGGTTTGTAGGAGAGAAAGGGAGATGATGAAAATGGAATAACAGTGAGAACTTCTGCAAAGGAATACTCTTGGAAACCTTGAATATTGATTATCTTGCAACAATTACAATGACTGCACACAGTCTAATCAATGACTAAATACAACTTCAGAGAATATCAATTACTGAAGACCAATTATCTCAAGTCCTCTGGCAGCGGCCTCTCCTGCACCAATCCTTCACTTGCTTCACGCTTCCCTTGTGCACACCTTGCACTAAGCTTCCACCAAGCTAAGGAATTAGTATCTCGGCGCACACACACAGTAGACCTTGGGACTCTTGGAATCCAACCCGCCTTCTCTGCACACCTTCCTCTTGACACCTCTTGCACTCTTCAGTCTCGTCGCACACTGGTGGTTCTTCCTTTCCTTTCTTGCTTCCTCTGAAGCTCTCTCTTGCTCCTTCTCTCAATGTGTGTCCAAGAATAGCCTTTGTCCTTCCTCTTGAACCCGCCGGTCCCGTGACTTCTAACTGCCATGGACTCTTGGGCTTCCTTTGATGTCCCAAGATTCTCTTTTTAGTTGGTAGCCAACGAATTGCCCTTTGTCCTGTAGTGACTTTAGTGTAAAATCAAAAATTTTAATGGGGGTCATACTTTCACTTGTGCGTACACTTTTCCGCTTCACATGCCTTCACATTCCCTTTTAATTCTTCCTTTGTGTACTAAAGGGGGTTCACCTAAACCTTCCTAAATACTTTAAAACCTTTCAATTGTCACTTAGGCACTTTGACTTTGCACCTATTGGCTTGACCTTGACCTTGTTGACTTTGACCGGGTGGCTTTGACCAACATGACTTTTATGGGCTCAACACCATTCTTCTTAGGCACCACTACAATGGGGGATACCCACTCAGTGTGCTCAATTTCATAGATGAATCCAGCTTCTACCAGACGATCTATCTCTTCTTTGATCTTAGCAGCATAATTATCATTGTAAGTGTATGGCTTTTGCTTGGAGGGTTTCGCATCTGAGGTCATGGGAATTGTGTGTGAGCATATATCTGGGTCAACACCCTTCAAATCCTTGTAGCTCCAAGAGAATACATCTCTGTATTCTCTTAGCAAGGCTATCAATTCACACTCTTCTTCTTCCGTCAGGTCATGTCCTATATAAGTACATCTCTCCTCTCCTTCTTCTAGGGCTACCACTATTTTCTTGGTGGTTTCTTTGTTATCATAGGCCTCTCCTGATTGTGCCTCTTGTTTAGGCATTCTGATCATGACTCTCCTATCATCCATCTCATACTTTTTAAAATTTTCTGGGACCTCAAACAAAGATTCTTCCTCTTCTGGTGTGACTTCTCTCTTCTTTCTTTTCTTTCCTTCTTCCTTCGGGGTCACATGTGTGGCTAGCCTTACATCATTTGTAAGCTCTCCATGCCTCTAGGGTTGAAATTCTACTTCATAGAAGTATTCTTTATATGATGCAAAAGGTGGGTCCATAATGATTGACTCTAGATCGGAGTCACTTGCATCCTCAAATGCATCAGGCCTAGGTTCACACTCTTCTAAAACTGCATCTCCCATGATTGGCTCTATGGAGAAAACTGAAATGTCATAGCCATCCTCATCATAGTGGGGTGTCCATTGTTCTTCATTGATGACTACATCCATGGTTGCTAAAATTTGTGCCCAGCTGTGGGGTTCAAATTCTTTGTCAGGGAACACTACAGGTGCATAGGCTGGGTCTTGAATTGATCTGTGTGTCTCTTTCGCACCTACATCTCTGGCTTTTTCTCTTTTCTCCTCTTCAACTGCCACTTTACACATCCATAAGTGAGTGTCTTCATGCATCCATGAGGATCTTGATCCGATGGAGTGCACAGACTCTGTATCATCTTTGGCTCTATGAATAGGATTCCATTGGATAGGAGGGACATCTCTATGAGAGTAATCTTTGAGATTAACCTTGGTCGTGACACCTAGGTGTTGCAAATACAAGGAATTGGTTCCCCAATCCTGTAATACTTGCAACTGTCGCATAAATGGTCTTCCCAAAATCATCTCATAGGCATGGTTCTTGCTAAAATCACAGATAGCAAACGTGTGCTCAAACTCTACACCACATGTAGTGAGAGTTATTCCTTCTAGCAAACTTAAGGGTCTTTCTATGTGACCATCAACCATCTGCAATTTCATCCTCGTGGGCCTGAGTGCTGGCTTGCCCCATTGCTTCCATAGGGAAGTGGTAGCAATTGCAACTCCTGCACTTGAGTCTAGAATTGCCTTGGTTGTGTATCCCTGATGGGTAATGGGAAGATAGGTGTTTCCCTCTTCACCTTCACTCATGTCTCCTATCTTGTCTAGAGGAATTTCTGGCACTGTCCTATGAGAACCTACCTGGGAACAAGGTTTTGCTATCTTTGGTACTTGTTTGGCTACATGTTTCCATAACTCTGGCCTAACTTTGAGTAGCTCTTCTAAAGTGAGGTTGCACTGCACTTTAGTGTTTTTCACTACCTCCGTATTCCTCGGTATGACTGAGTCTTCGTTTCTTACCATGACTGTGGGTGCTCTCATACAGGTCGACTTGGCTTCCCATGGGCCTGTGAAGTGGGGTAATTCCTGTAAAGAATTAGCCTCGAAGTCTAGTCTCTCTTGACTTTGTGCACTCTCCTGCTCTCCATCAATAGAGGGAATATCTTGTGGGAATTGATCATGTGCGTCATCCACAAGTTCAATGGGAGGAGGGACTTCACTTTCTTTAGCCCATTTGTCTTCTTGAATCTCCCGTAGGAATTCTGGTGTGAACCTATTCATAGAAGAAGAGGTGTCTGGTTCAGTGGAATTGGGCACATAAGCTTCTTGGCCGGGGATGCTTATTCTTTTACTTGCCTCATCTCTTCCTTGGTTTTGTTCTTCCTTGGCAGATCTTGCAATTATGCTCTCTAACTTCTCTAATAGTCCATCCAAGTGCAATTGTGTCTTAGCTGAGCCAAAGTAGTTGAAGAGACGACTGGCTTCAAACATGGTCTGAGCCAATGCGACCATTTTCGTGCAAAGCTTGGTTCTTTCTATCTCTAGGTCAGCTCTGGGGTAGCACTTGTCATGATTCGTCACATTTGGCCCTTCTTGGATTCTGGCCTGATATGCTTTAAGCATCATGTCTATGTCTTCAGGAGTGGGGTCAGCTAATACTGATCCTACTCTAGGGGGTGGTGGAATGGTCTGAGGTAGATGGACAGATGGTGGGTTAGATGGTGATGGAAATGAGGGTGGTGGTGGTATGTGAGAGTTTGTTTGAGAGGTGAGTTCAACAATTTTGGTTTTTGTTTCTCTTATGCTTTCTTCTAAGTCGCTCATTTTTTTGGACCATTGTCTTTTCATTCTTTCTCGACTATCCCTCCAGGCTCTCGACCGTTTCTTGGCTATGTTCTCAGTTTCACTAACTTCTGCACTCTTCTCTTGACCTATTCCTGGGTTCTGTTGCAAAGCCTGGGCTCTAGTGACCACTTGCACTGGTGTAGTGGAAGTGACACTTCCTGTTGAGTCTACAACTAACCCAATAACGTTAATTGGAGTTATTTTTGGCATATTATTGGGATTTTTTGGGCAATCTCGTAAGAGATGCTCCTTCCCACAAGCTTGACAAAAGCTCTGAATTGTTACTGACTGGGGTTGTGTAGGTGGAGGTAAGGGGCAATCACGAATGAGGTGATCTCCTTGACATCTGTAGCATGGTCCTCTAGGGAATGGGAGTCTTACCTGCCTAGGTTGGGGTCTAGAGTTAGGGTTTGTGTACATTACATTTGTGTACTCTGGCTCCCAACTAGGTTCATTCGGTTCTTCACTATAGTAAGACTCACCATGTTCAGGAGACTGCATGTAGTAGGTCTGGGGGCTATCAATATGCGTCGAATCAAAGCTATGGTCACTCGGGTCACTTTCAGAAAGCAATGGTGTTACAGGGACTATAGCTCTATTCAAGTTCTCTTCTGCAGCTGCATATTTTACTGGGATCACATTGGCTGGAGCTGGGGGTTGTTGGGCTAACACAGGCTGAGGTCTGTGCTGATTTTGGTAGGGTTGCTGATAGGGTTTTTGTGGTCTGCCATATTGTTGTGGAGGGTACTGGTTCTGATACCTTACTTGTTGTGGATAGGGCTGAGGGTAGGTTTGTCTAACCGCTTGCTTATTGTATGGGCAGTCTTGTGCTGTGTGATTTGTGTATCTTCGTTCTATGGTGCAGTACTGGCTACTAGGATTTACTTAGGGTTGAGCCATAATGGGACATACATTCGCTGTTAGCTCAGAAAATGGTTGGTTTTGATGCACTAATGTGGTTCTATTTGGCATGAAAATACGTTTGATTTCAGGTACTTGAAGAGTTGATTTGATGATTGATGAGAAGTATTTGGAGATATTGGTAAAGGAAAGCAGGGCTATCGACTATGAATTATAATGAGAAGTCAAGCATGGGCTGTTTGAACGGGAAAGGACAAGAACTCGAACAAGAAGAAACTGTGAAGAATGTTTCGATTTGGAGGATTCCAGTGATGGTGGGATCTTCTTATTGCAGATTGCAGGGATGTGGAGAACAAGTTTCACTTGAAAAAGGCCATTGTGCTTTTAAAGTGGAGTGTATTTGATCATCGAGGGTTCTGAGAAGCTGCTTCGCAGGGATTGAGCATGGAGAAGCCTCCTAAGAACATAGGAAATACTGACGTGCAGAGGAAATTAGAGGCGGCTTTGTTTCGGGGGGAATGCTTTCTTATCAATCATCAAATACAATCGTTTGAACGATTTCTGGGAGTTGATCTTCGACACCTCACCGAAAAAGAATTCAGAGATGTGGAGAAAGTAGAAACTTCTTTTGTTTTTCTCACACGAACTGGGCGGTTGCATCATTTTTCGAAGAAAATCGACTGCAACGACAAACACATCGTGAGCGTGGATAGATTTTTTTCGAGAGATGGGTATTTTTCTTTTTGTGTTGCAGATCGAGGAGCATTCTAAAAATGCGAGGGTATACTTATGAATATAGGGATTTGACGGGTTTTTTTTTTGGCTTCTCTTCTGCGTTCTCTCGTGCACTTTCTGAGTTTTTGTGATAGGGTAATACTGTCGGAAATTTGACATCTGAAGAGGGAAGGAGATGCAAATGGGGGCTCGATGAGAAAACAGCTGAAGAAACGACTGTTTCCAATGTCTAATCTGATGCAATCCCTTTTTACGACCAACTCCAGAAGTCATTAGCGTGTTGATTATGCTCTGAGGTAGAGCTCTCAGAGACTGAAATGGAAGAAAAGAAGAGTGTGCAAGCAAAGAGGAAACACTGAGTGCCTGGATTACAAGAATGCTGAAGATGTTTCTTATTAGAGCATATATTGAAGATTTTCAAAGCAATTCCTCTATCAAAGTGGCTGCAGATAACGTTTGAAAGATAAACCCATATGGGAGGGGAAACATGTGCTTGAGGCAGTTACCTATCGGACTGCTACTCTGACAACAAAGAAACTGCATAATCAAGGTTTATAGTCAAAGGCTCACGCTCGGTAATTTTTTCTATTTTCACTCTCGAATTTAGGAAGAGGACATCAGAGTTTGAGGGAGAGGGATTTTTCCCACCACAGTTACTGTAAATGGAGTGAGATCGGTACGTTCTCAGAGAAGTAACAACGGACCTGAGTTGAAAGGCATAGAAGGAGAGAGTTTTGTTGTCAAAGGGAAGAATATTTACCAGAACACACCTGACGTAGGCGAAAGGACGCATTGGAAGACGCTGCTGGACAGAAGTCTCGAGGCATGATTGAAAAAGCTCGGGCTGAAAGGGAATGGGTATCTCTAGACCTGTGACAGATAAAGATTATCTAGCTTTGTGCAACAGGACCCACGGGAAGATAATCAAAGTTGCTGCTCCTCAAATGATGATCATGTACTGGAGAGTGTGTACCAAATAAGAAAGAGACATCTCTGGTAATCTAAGCTTGTAATCTGAACATACGCTCTCCTCTTCGTAACCTGCATCCCGGGCAAAACAAGAATGATCATCCACTTTAGCTTTGCCTGGACCAACCTGTAAGCGCTACATTTTATGCTTTCAAATACTGCTTCAAATGGCATAAAAAAAAAGAGGAAGAGTATGGGAGGGTAGCATCGACCAGCTACTCAACTTTGTAATTAACTGGGGGAAAGGCCCTTGAAGCAAAGCACTAAAGAAAGTTAATCATTTCCGTGTGGGCTACACGTCAGAGGATAGAGTGTGGAGTTAACAACAGAAGCAGATGACTGAATGCATACGTGTTGACTCCAAGGGCAAAGACATATCACGGGCCTGAAGCTTCATTTCATGGATGCCTGTCCACACGAGCATGCAATTGCCTCCAGTGAGGAATTACAAAATCTAAGTCTAAAGCGATTTGTAGCAGAAGCAGGCAAGTCCCATTTGTTTTTCTTGGAACAAGGGAAGATAAGTTTTTCCTATTTTCTCTTATCTACTAAGCATTCTGTTTCTTGATTATTCTCGGGATTCACCTATGAATGCCAACTCTTTAAGAAATTCGTAACAACTTTTCTTAGAGGGTTTCAGGAATGGAGGTTAGGGTAAAGGAGAGGAACCTATTTCAAATCCTTTGATGATTAACAAATGTTACACACATGTATGAGTAGAAATTAAAATTTGAAGAATGTCATGCGTGCGCAATCAACGGACAGGTTTTCAGATTTTCTCTTAGTGTTTCATGTCTATCATTTTAGTAGTGGGAACGTAATGTTGAATGTAACATCAAAAAGAAAAAAAAAAGAATTGGTAATACACGTAACAAACAGGTAGAGCTATTTGTGAACTACTGGAGTGCACGGGATGAATATTCTTTTCATGTGCCTCGTTCAATATGCAAAATGAGGAAACCCTATCGTATCTGGTTTGTGAATATCCAGCATCACCAGGACCGTTGCATGCATTATCTGACACTCTTAGGCTAGAGTGAAACCCTTGACATCAACGTTACCATTGTAATGCCTGGTGTTATCCCATCTAATTTAAGAGGATAAGGCCATCCAAGTTTCCGAGAATTTACCCAAGTGAAGTGTCTAGCAGCATTGGGAACAACATATAAACTGATCACATGGATTATTCACAATAATCTGTGGGTACTAGCTTGGACAAATTTGTTGAAAAGATAGTGAAAGCAATATTAAGGAGGAATCCACCATAGCCTTTCCATATTGGACATCTTTCATTGAGGCTGACCATCTCATGTTATATTCTTGTAACACCGAGGGATTGTATTGCTAGTGAGATGTTTATCCTTAACAAGGTCTCATATTTCCAAGCTGATTAATATCATGGTGATGCATGTATGCCATAAGAGAAAAAAACATTATGAGGGAAAGTGTGAGAGGGGCAGAAAGAGAGAGCAAGTGAGAAGGGGAAGGAGCGAGGAAGTAAGTGTGTGTGGGTATGGATAGATGTGTGCAATGGTGTGTGAGAATGCGTGTATAGATATACAAGTGAGTATATGGGGGGTGTGCACAAGTGAGCAAAGGCTAGTGAGAAGGTGAGGGTGTGCGTGCATAGGAGAGGGAGTGTGTGTAAGTGTATGTGTAAGAGTGAATGCAAGTAAGAGTAAGCAAGAGAGGGATAATGTGGGTGTGTGAGTGAAAGAAAGAGGCTGAGAAAGAGAGTGAGAGTATGTGAGAGAAAGAGTATGGAAGGGTAAAGAGGTACACGTGAGAGAAAGTGGGAGAGAGGGAGAGATAGGTTAAGAGCAAGAGTACAAGAAAAGAGGGGAACCGGGAATTAAGTGGCACGGAAGCATGTGAGCAAGAAGACACTTGGGCATACATTCATACACAATTTAGTGATTTGAAGGAAAGCAAGTGAACTGATCTTGGGGAGTTAGAGCAAGATATAAGCTCGTAAATGCATCTTTCCCTTGGACTAAGAGGGAAAACATTTTGGTGCGTTTGCCGGGAAGTATATGAACTAGTACATATACAAACGAAGGATTCCTCGAGGGATAACTATGGGCTCCAGGTAATCCAATTGGAATTCCGAGGGGTTTGAACAAAATAAAGTCTCGTATAATCACTTTTTCCTTGGGCATTAGAACTAAACATTTTGATGCGTCTGCCGGGAATAGCTTGGCACGTCTCTATAAGAGAGTGCCATAGGTTCGCCTAGCGCCACATGTTGGCCGAGCTTGCGGACTCCAGATCTAGTACATGAGTGAGGGGAGCTCATCCTCAGGAGCAACACAAACTCAAAGAGAGGAACGCGCTCAGAGAAGAGCCCTTGAAAGAGAAAGGAAGAGGTGGGAATCGCAAGTTGAGTCAACCTCGACTAGCTCGAAGAAATCTGCCAAAAACGTGTACTCCCGTAGGAGAGTCGCGAATCAAGTGCGGAAGTTTGAAGGAGGGATCATGAGGCCGCGTGCACTAAATTTTTGGGATCGAAGTGATATCGACATCACACCTCTGTTTGAAATGGCTCAGCGGATTTCGGTTCACTTGGGAGACTTCACCAAGTTCTCAGGTGCTTTGGACGAGGATCCAGATAGTTTTATCCAATTGTTTGACGTTACGTGTGCGGCCAATGAGGTAGTAGACCAGGCTCAAAGGTTGAGGATCTTTCCAGCTACTCTTCGTGATGAGGCAGCCAACTGGTATGGGAATTTGACACCTCAAGAGTGTGGAACTTATCAGATGCTCAAGGAAGCCTTCTTGGCAAAGTTTCGATGACAAGGCTTCCAAGATAGATTGGCCCAACAGATGGATTACTTGCGACAAGGAGTCAATGAGAGCATCGATAACTACATTCAGAGAATGGAAACGTTGGTAAGAAAGATGGGCGCGAATGCCCCGAACAATGAGACATTGAAAAGAAGATTCATTTCGGGATTGAGAGATCCTACGGCACAGTAGCATATTAGCCTGACAAGACCTGCAACTTTAATGGATGCTAAGGAACAAGCAAGGCTTTGGGAGGAAGTACAATTATGCCACCAAAGGAAGATGGAGCTCTTATACGAGCCAATGGGAGGCCCAGGTAACATACCAATGAAAGATCCGGGCCAAGGAAGTCCCGCATTGACGACCCCAGCTTTTGTAGCTGCCACTAGCATGCCAGGCGAGGTAAAGCCTGCGCTAACTGAAGAGCGAATATTGGAGTTGGTCGCACAAGCTATAAAAGCTGCCACAATGACCCAGGAAACATACACAGTAAAACCAGAGGTGACTACAAACCCCAATCAAGTGTTTCGATCAAATACATGGTGTGGAAAGTGCCATGGTTACGACCATTTGGCTTCAGAATGCCCTACAGTCTCAAGAGTATTCACAGATAGATCACCACCTAGAATGCGTTGCACTTTTTGTGGAAGGACAAATCACACGGAGGACCAATGTTATAACAAGAGAGCCTATGAAGAGAGGACCATGAAATCGGGAGATACAAGAGAAAGACCTTACACGGGATTGCCAGCTCAAAGTGTCCCACCTACATCTCGTTGGGAAAACAGACCTACTTATGGATATGGTGCTCAAGGTCAAGGAGGAGACTATCCAAGAGGAGCCGTACGTGATCAAAGAAGAGATGGTCCAATCCAGTGCTGGAGATGCCATGGCTTTGGCCATACTCAATCTAGATGTCCAAACGAAAAGAAACCAATTGATTATACCCCACTATGTAGGTACTGTAGTGGAGAGGGCCACTTTGATGAAGATTGTCCAAAACGACGAGCCGCCGCTGGCAAGGAAAAAGGACCAGTAGGGTCCTCGAATTATGCTGATACTCAGATGCATTCCACATCGAGAGCTCAAGAGCACATTCCTACGATCGGAGTAGTGTTCAAGACACCGAACCCTCAAGAAGGCTCTAGCTCATCAATGCATTTTGTAGATGCTTACCAGGCCAAGAAACCACATAAAGAACCAACTGTGGCAGTAGTCACAAGGACCCAAGAGTATTTAAAGAAGCATCTAGAAGACGAAAGCGAAAAAGCAAGACAAAAGAAGATAGCTGAACATGGAGAGGTAGAAAACCAAGTTGGAGGATTTGCTGAGCAGCAAGAGTTCGAGGATGGGGAAGAGATAGAGATTCTTCCACCAGTGACCAAGGAGTTTGTGCCAGGCATAGCACCATTCCCTAAAAGATTGAAGGCTCCTAAGAGTAGGAAGGAAAGACAGAGTTTGGAGGAAGTGGATATTGTAAAGTTGCTCGCTGACACGGAAGTCACGCTAGACATTGGCACATTACTGAATTGTTCACCTGCATATAGGAAACAATTCTACAATGAATATATTAAGAAGCCGAGGAAAGCTCGAGATAAAAAGAGACAAGATAAAGATGTCCAGGGGATCATTCAAAGTATTACGATGCAAATTGATTCGAATGCTCTAGCTGTGATGGTCGAGATTAAAGGGTATGCAGTCCCTGGTGCTCAGTTAGATAGTGGAGCCGCAGTCAACCTTATGACTGAGTTCATGATGAAAGCTTTGGGCCTCAACCACATGGAAGAAACGCCGATGTCCTTGAGAATGGCAGATCAAACACAAGTGAAGAATGTAAGCACAGTTGTGGGCGGTCTAGAATTTAAGGTTGATTATCTAATAGTAAGACCAAGGACCTCAGAGGCCACCTTCTCGATCCTACTTGGACGGCCATGGCTGGTGCAAGCCGAATGTGTGCACGATTGGCGCACATGATTTATCACAATTGGACCGAAGGCTGATCGAATACAACTTCAAGTGTCTCCGAACTTGACCGGCAAGAAATCGACAACAGCTGAGGAAAGGGAGAAAAAAGCAAAGGAAAAGGTTAGACAAGAAATGGCGCGCGTAAGATTTGCCCTGCGCACGGAGACTTCCAAGGACCTTTTACAAGATGGATTTAATCTGCAATTGGCCAACCTCCAACATGCGAAAGTGGGCGAGTACATAGATCCTCTATGTTACAAGGATGATTCAGACCAGGAGTTGCTGGGATGGTTGACACATACAAGTGAATTTGCGTGCTACATGTTGAGTATAGACGCAAAGGAAAATGAAGCTACTCAATCCCTGGAGAAGGGAACTTCAAAAGAAGAGTTAAAATTGGAGTTAGCTCTGACAATGGAAGTGCAACAGTTGAGAGAAAGGGTTAGAATGCTAGAAGAAGAGCTTCTAAGGAGAAGTCGACAATCAGACAGAGAAGCGAAAAGTAGAACTAAAGTGCGGGAAGCCATTGCAAAAGCTGAACTTAAGAAATTAGGTGCGGTTGAAAAAGAACAAAACAATGATTTACTGGCCAACCATGCACGCGTGATCGGGGAGCATTTTCCAATCACAGTGTCATCAAGGAATAAGGAATATTCGCGAGAAGCTCAGTTGGAAAAATGGGAAGTTTTTCCAGAAAAGTTCTTGAGTGTGGGATCAGAGCTACCAGATGAAGTACGAGATTGCATTAAATTGGCACTCAAAAATTTCAGCAAGGCGTTTGCATGGTCATACAGTGATCTGAGAGGAATTGATCCTCGAATCTGCCAACATTATATAGATTTGGAAGAAGGCACCCGACCAATATGTCAACGACTTAGGCGGACAAATCCAGTCTATTCGGAATTGATCAAGCTGGAATTGACTAAGTTATTGGAGGCAAGATTTATATATCCCATCGCATCCAGCGAGTGGGTATCACCAATTGTAGTTGTTCCGAAGAAAAATAATAAAATCCGTATTTGCATAGATTATCGTAAGTTGAACAAGCACACAAAAAAGGATCACTTCCCTTTGCCGTTTACTGATCAAATCTTGGACAGAGTGGCTGGCCATAAATTGTACTCATTTTTGGATGGTTTCAGTGGGTACAACCAGATCCAAATCCATGAGGAGGATCAATCAAAAACTACTTTCACCACAGAATGGGGTATGTATGCATATCGTGTGATGCCATTTGGATTATGCAATGCACCGGCCACATTCCAGAGGGCAATGATAGCTGCATATCAAGACTATTTGCAGGATTGGATGGAGATATTCCTCGATGATTTTGCAATCAGGGGCAATGATGAAAACATGATGGAGAGGATCGAAGCTATTTTAAGAAGAAGCATTGAAAAAGGCATCGCATTAAATCCTGAAAAGTGTACATTTGGAGTACGAAGAGGATTGCTTTTGGGACATGTTGTTTCCGAAAAAGGGATCACAGTTGACGAGGATAAAGTGGAAAAAATTGGACAACTTCCACCTCCTCAAAACTTGCGGCAACTCAGAGGATTCTTGGGGCATGCTAATTATTACCGACCATTTATATTAAATTTTGCATCAATAGCAGCACCACTGACGAATCTTTTGAGGAAAGACCAACAATATCAATGGACGGGAGAGTGTCAAGTTGCATTCGAATTGATCAAAAATAAATTGATAAATGCACCGATTTTGGTAGCACCCGATTGGACGAAAGAATTTCATGTTCATACAGATGCTTCTCATACTGCGGTTGGAGCAGTGCTATGTCAAGCCGATGAAAGGAAGTTGGACCACCCTATTTATTACGCAAGTCGAAACTTGAATAGCACGGAAAGAAACTACACAACTACAGAAAAGGAATGCCTCTCGATGATCTTTGCGGTGAACAAATATCAGCATTACTTGATGGGAAAGCATTTCACATTTTATGTGGATCATGAAGCCCTTAAGTATATCATCAATAAACTCGAGCTATCAGGGCGATTGATGAGGTGGATGCTACTCCTCCAAGAATTTCAGTTCACAGTGGTAACCAAACCAGGCAAAGCGTATATATTGGCTGACCATTTATCTCGAATTATTAATGAGGAGCCAATCTCTGGTGTGCCCGACGATGCTCCTGATGGGCATCTATTCCAGGTTGATGCTAAAGTACCTTGGTATGCCGACTTGGTAAATTTCTTATGCACCACTAAATACCCGCCGGGAGCAAGCAAGAGAGAGAAGCAAAAATTGTTAGCATTGGAGAAGCACCATAGCATCATTGGGGGGCAGCTCTATCGATATTTTGTCCATGAGAGCGTTTATCGGAGGTGTCTCGAGGAAGAAGAAGCAACCCTAGTATTGAGAGCTTTGCATGATGAACCCTGCGGTGGGCATTTTGCTGGTGAACTGACGGCAAGAAAGATTTTATTGGCTGGGTATTGGTGGCCAATGCTGTTCAAAGACTCGCAAACATACTGTAAGAAATGCGAGAGATGCCAAAGAATGGACAAACCAACATTAGCACATGCTGCTCCTCTTACGCCAGTGCTAGCTCTTAAGCCTTTTGAAAAGTGGGGAATTGATTTTGTGGGGCCTATTGATCCTCCCTCAAGACGTAGATCCAATAGGTATATCTTGGTCTGCACTGACTATGTTACCAAGTGGGTAGAGGCTAAAGCTCTGAAGACTGACCAAGCTGTTGATGTAGCTAAATTTTTGTATGAACAAATTATCACCCGATTCGGATGCCCATTGGAGATAGTGAGTGATAGAGGAACGCACTTTGTCAACGAACTGATCGAAGAATTAATGGAATTATATAAGATCAAACATAGGAAAAGCACTCCATATTACCCGAGGGCAAATGGACAAGTGGAGGTCACCAACAAGGTTTTGGAACAGATTCTGACAAAGACAGTAGCTGTGCATAGGCGAAACTGGGATGAGAGACTTTTGGAAGCTTTGTGGGCATATAGAACATCCTACCGAGTGACGACTAAGATCACTTCGTTCTCCCTAGTATATGGCGAGGAAGCCATCTTTCCCATCAAAAAAGAAGTTCCGACATTAAGAGTGGCCATTGAGGCCAGGATGGGAGAGGAAGAGTCATTGAAGGAGAGGTACATACAACTGGTCAAGCTAGAAGAAAAGAGACTCATTGCACAGCAAAGTCTGGAAGCTATTCAGAGAAGACGTAAGGAGAGGCATGACAAGAATCTCAAGACCTATGTGATTCAAGAAGGGGATTTGGTGCTAGTTTATGATAGTAAATATTATAAATTCCCGGGGAAGTTACAGACAAGATGGGTAGGACCGTTTAAGGTGGTGGAACTCAACTCCAATGGTTCCATGCAAATTCAAGATTTAGGAGAAGAATGTGCTCCCGTGAAGGTTAACGCGCTTCGAGTTAAACCATATTTCAAGTAACATTAGGTCGGGAGAAGCCAGACAAGATCCAAGCAGAAGGACGTACTAGATTCCTTGTACATAGATGTATAGTTATATATATATATATATATATACACACACACACACATATATATATATATATATATATATATATATATATATATATATATATATATATATATATATATATATATATATATATATATATATATATATATATATATATATATATATATATATATATATATATATTCTTCCTTGCTAGCTCAAGAATTTTGGACTTCTAATTATTTTTCTTGTGTTGCGCAGAGACTGTTAGGAACTGGTAACAAAATGGCAGATCAAATAACTCAACTCTATTTGTACGAGCTAAGGATATATTTCTCGGACCAAACATTCGCCCGCATGGATATAGATGTCGACGACTTTGAGATGGAATATGATGTGGAGGAAGCGCACTGGCTGGTATGCTTCATAAACCAAGGTTTGGATGTTATGTTTTATATTGAGTTGTTGAAGGATACAACATGTATTTCTTGGATCCACTTCATTTTCATCATCGTTTGTACCTTTTTCTAACTTTCATTCAGTTAATAAAGCACTCTTGTATAGGTGTGTGTGAGTGCCACACTAGAGAATAAGTGGGATTCATTCTCCTTTCAGTTGAGAAATCCCACATAGCATGCTTTTTTGCCATTTTGTATATAAAGAGGTCTCCACCTCTTCTTTGGGGGGCTTTTTTGAGAAGTAAGGAGATAATGCTAGTTTGTAGATAGACTCTTGCTCTCTTTTGTCGTCATGATGTCCATGCGTGCTTATTCTCCTCTTGTCTAACGCTTGTGACACGTTGATGTATGATTACATCGCTAATATGCTTGTGATTACGATTAATGCATCATTTGCGATGTTTATGTTGTATCTTCTTATTAATAACGTTGTTAATCATACATTGACGAAGCGCCATTACGTCTGCTGAGTGCTTCTACGCAAACATTTGGGTCTCATGAGATGCTTCCTGGTTTGACAAGTATGAGTTGTGATGCTACAACGTCAACAACTTTTGGCGCCGTTGCCGGGGAACGTTCTCTTGTCACTTACATGATGGTTTTTGGCGTGAAAGAGACGTGTACGCAAGTTTTTCATGACGATTTGTTGAGTTCTTCATTTTGTTACACTCTTGCGGGCATTTGCAGCTTGCAAGATTCATAATAACTTGTTGAGATGAGCCATTTTTGGTGTGATTAGAATCCTTTTTGGGTGATTAATCCACCATGTGTGGTGATTCTTCAAGTCACGGGTAGAATAGGAGTAGTTTTGAGAAACCTTTTAGTTATTATATCAATTTTTTCCATTAATCTTGTTCACTTTTCTTTAATCATGTGTAATTAAATCAGTTTTGGGGTTCTTCTACAATTTTCAAGGAGGTTCTCACTCATCATCTTCATCAATAAGCATTCCCGGACAGTGCAAGGAAAATGATGAGTGCTGGTCTACATAGAGACGGTCGGAAACATGCTCAACAAGAGCTTTTGCCATTGAGATAGATACGATCTCAACATCTCGGTTAAAACAGAATTCCTGACAAGCCCGAATGACAAACCTAAGAGCAACTGCCACCTACGATGAAACCTTAGCATCAAGAACAATGTCTGTAATGGACGGTACGATCGATTTTTTTGTTTTATTTTTGGGAAGGCTGAAGTAGTGATCATACTGTCGAGTAGTCTGGACTGGAGGAACACTATTGAGGAAGCACGATGATACCTAGTGCTTCCTCCAAGAGAGTCAGCATCTGCAATTCAAGCAAGAAACATGGCGAACTCAGCGATAATTTTGAACAGCAGCCATAGAATGCCTGCATTCGGTCTTGCGATATGGCGGGCAAAACCGGTGCTTCTTCATTCCCTCATCCTCAAGCCAATCGATTGGGTTACCACCATATCGATTGTGCAGCTAATTATCAAAATGCTAGGTTGGTCATGCGTTGACCTAGTCATCATCTCTACTGGTATGCCTCGAATGGCTGGCATGACGCATAATGAGCTTTTGAACATTGATACTGGTGGTGTCAAGTTCCTATGTACAGTATCAGGATACGAGTACGCACATAAGAAGTAATGTGTCCAACCCAGATCATCAGGCAGTAGTCCGGGATGCTGGTTTCGAGGATATGAAGATGAAACACCCAGTCTGCAAAGATTGTCCTTCGGGCTGTCAAGTGTAGGAACATCTTCTAGCAGTGGATCATAACATGCAGCCACCAAATAGCGTGCCAACGGATAGCTTAGAGTTTCTACGGAGTGCCTGGGTAAGCGGCTACGGCGGTGGCAGTGAGTCTTCGACAGTCCCAACCAAATACAGTACTAATCCCTACGAAGATCTAGAGAGCGAGCTCTTCTCGGATCATCCACTGGACCTATAAGCATGCATGCAGACGATCATGCGAGGTAAAATACCACCATGGAGAGAGTATGTAATGTGTCCTATCATCATGACTTATGTTGCTGACTGAAAGAGGTGTGCAACGTTGCTTTAGATTCAAAATGTGCATCAGGTAATCCAGTTCGAAGCATTGCCCTAAACCTGTGCTGAGCATGCTTGGCCAAGGCTGCTAGAAGAATTGCAACTTAAAGATGATGAAGATGACTGGGTACAGAGAGATAGTGTAGCTTCTTCAACCCATCAGAATTGTCCTCACAAGAAAGGTTGGCACTCCCAAAGTAAAATTCGAATAAAGAAACCACTTCCTGCGTCAAGTTGAAGAATCTCTTTATGGAGATGAAGAGGGTTGGCAGGAGAATGATTCATACGTCAACATTGGATTCATGGATAGGGGTAAAGGACCTGAGAAGGCCAATGGGCATGGGAAAGAATGGCCTTGCGGGGAAGCTTTGTTGTAGAACTTGGAGGAACATAAACATTTTGGGTATCAAGAAGATGAAAGCCAGTTAAAGCATACAAAGATGGGTAGCCAATCTCACAGTAAGGTATAGATCAGGGCAGTAGGAATTCCAGTTGGTTCGGTTCTGGAGAAAGAAAAAATGCATAAGCAACAATGAAGTTCTAAAGGATGAAATAGGCACTAGCAGACATGCATCCTTTTTTAGCCAAGTAGGATCCATAGCCTCTGCATCATCATCACCATTTTCATCATTGTGGGCTAAATCAATGCAGTGGAGGGGATCCAATAGGTCCTTAAGTTCTTCATCGGCTGTTACTTCTGCTATTGAAAGCACTTTTTGTTTAAGACCTGCTGCTTCTAGTGCCCCTTCTATTAGAGTGTGGCATGTAATACCAATATGTTCTACACCTACACGATGTAGTGAAGCTTTAAGTTGCACTTGTCTGAGGATCAGTCTGCATCCCTAAAAGATGCAGAAGCAAATGTGCATGAGGTCTTCAATTTCGTGAGCCTCTGAGCTCAAGAATTGTGTTGTGAACCTACCTTGTTGACTGGAGAGTATGGATGGACTGCGAACATGGAAAAGGTAATGAAGGCTTGAGTTCTGAAATAAAGTTGTATGACCAGTTACATGATATCAGAGAAGATGACAAAAGATCAAAATACAAGGATGCAAGAATTAAAGAAAGAACAGAGGCTGATAAGAATGGTAACTTCGTTAAAGGTTTTGTCCTACTTCTCTTTGGGATAGCGTTGCCGACCACTCAGCTCAGTTTAGAGGACCCAAACACATTCGGCAACAGGAATCAAGGATGTTAAAGCTCAGACTGAGCATTAATGATAATGCAAGAGTGGTGGATACTGATGAAGATATGGAAACTGCTAATGTTTGCACACATCTGGGTAGTAGGGAGTTTTCTGAATCGGTGTCTGGTTTGCTGATCCTGCAAGGAAAACATACAATCCTCATGAATCATAGATCAGATGAGAATGTATCGAGGAGCTTCATGCTTGCATAACCTTTCTCGAAACATGAGTAGCAGAGGCTATAGAAGAGGACTGCAAATCTAGGTAGACTCTATGCTTCCAAGTATGGAAGTGAAGAGAAGCTAAAGAATATTATGGGGACATTCCATGCTTATGATGTCCGTAGCATTGCTGACATAGTTTAATCACAGGTGCGTTGATTATAGAGATGATGGAGGAATATGGCTGCCTTTTTTCAAGGGTCACACATGATGAGCATCTTGACTGGGGATCATGGGCAATAGCCAAGCTTGATCATCTCAATGCTCATGGCTAAGGACAAGCTATTGCATTCAGCATGGAGGTGGAAGGAGGCATCAGAAACCTGGATGCACAAAGAATGCTGAGAGTTACTCTGCGTTATACAGTGCTCATGGGGAAGGTAAATGCTGTCAGCATCCTGATTGTGGTTAGGTTGCTTAAGGAAGCACCTTGTTTTGCAAAAGCCATGGCAGGAGGAAAACATTGCACAGCTGAAGGATGCAATAAAGGTGCAAAAGGAAGTACCTTGTTATGTAAATCTCATGGTCATAGTAAACGATGCATGTTTAATGGTGGTGTTGTATGCTCAAAGAGTGTACATGGAGGTACTCTTTTTGTGTTCATCATAGAAGTGAAATTAAACAACAGCGACTGAGAAGAAGTGCTTGACACTGAGAAGCAACATGCCTTAGCTGGGAGCTCAAATGAGGCTTTTGGGAAAATGTCCAATCTGACTACTGCTGCTTGTGGATGCAAAAGTGCAGATGAAAGCAGGACTAGCTTAGTTACAAAAACTAATAGTGTATTTTTTATTGAAGGCATGGCACATGGATGTGCACATGCAGGTTGTGAATCGAAGGATCAGGCACATTACTGTCCACTTGATAGCTCCCCTCCGAATGATAGAGTATCATTCGACAAGTCAGAAATAGGATATTCAAAGGGTGCTAACTTACCTAGGAGAAAGAGCCTAAAGCGTTGGTGAATATGTGTGGTGGAAGGTATCCTGGTGGTGAGGTGGATTGAATGCCCAGTTTCAAACCTAGAGATCGAAAGACACTTCTTCGAAGTTCGGATAACGTGCAACTCAATTGCTTTCAAATGGTCATAATGAAGGTCTAAAGTCAACCAGGAGTCTCAGTGTTTGGAGATACAGCCCCTCTTGAGACGGAGAAAGCAGGACCGAAGCACATACTGTGCTACAAAGTAAAAATCCACATAGCATTGAAGGATTTAGTGATTGTGAGCATAACATGGAGAGATCTTGACAACTGACAAGCTTCAACGACAAAGAATGCATGAGATCTAATGCATGAGTTCTGATGGCTCATGCTATCCTAAAACATTCAAAGTTCATCAGCCGAGGATGCTCACTATGGTCATTGGGTCCCAATATAGGAGCGTGGAAATTGAGGAAAGCACTCTTAGCAATGGCGCCAATAATTGGTCCAGGTTCAGATCTTATTGTGCAACACGTAATCAACTTTCCTACATTCCTGTCCAGTTAGAGGAAATGTTTCTGACAATGATCAAATGCAAAAAATCTGATGAGCAGCGTCATGGATTCCCATCAGTGATCACTTACTGCGCTTGCTATTTTCTTAGCATGAATCTACTCTCTCACATGAGAACACTAATGATGGGCAGTGGTGGGCCTCAGAAGCTCTGTTAGAATTAGCGCTGATGCTTGAGATGGTTCAGTACATTGTACACCTGCAGAAACGCCAGCCAATGACCATGCTTATCAAGATTTACGTATAGGATTGCATATCCTGCATGTGGATCTAGGGGATGAATCGATGTCAGTCTCTGAGGTAAAAACAACAGGGAAGAGTGGGCGCACTTGCTACCGCATCTATCCAGAGAGACAGAGAGAGAGAGAGAGCGTTACTATTTTGAAATAAACTCCAAGAGTTTTGCCTACGGAGCGTTAATGGGACTGCCTGAATAGCACAACTTGAATTACAATTAATTTTTGGGAGCGTAGGGGACCAGTAATCGAAAGACATGAATTTGAGGGATAAAAGACGAGTAAGGTAGGAAAACCTGTGCACTATGCTATAATTAAATTTCTTTCATGAAAAATAAAGTATCACAGGAAATGCATTGGGTTGATTTTATTTTTTGCTCACAGGCTTTTAGATGGCACTCAACACGTAGTTATAGAACAAAGTTTTGAACAGGATAGAATTTGGGAGAGGTGGGCTTGAGTCTCTAAAAAGAGACTACAAGAACTCAAGGGACATCAAAACCGATCTGAGAAACTTGGGGCCTGAGGGAAAGAATTAAGATAATTGAGCCATATGAGTCAAAATTGTTTTGAAACTAGGGGATCTCGCACTTTACTATGACTGGGTTCTCTCAAATTGCATATGTATGAACTTTCATATTTTGGTGAAATAAAATTTACCTATGAAATTATTCCCCACTCGTGAGGGGGAGAGAGAGAGAGGAGAGGGCGACGATCGCCTGGAAGGGAACGTTATTTGCTTGTGTGATTGGTATGTGATGGCTTGTGACAGATCAGATCACCTTGAATCAACATTCTTGAAGGCACAGAGACTCTATATGTACTCATGGATGAGGCTTTAGCGAGGTAATACACCGGTTTTGCTTTATAACTTGTGTACTTTATTCGAGGGTTTTCCAGAGTGTGGGGGCCCTCTCGGGTTTTTTATGTAGGTCTTGACTTGTACTCGAGTCTCGATGGCTTTTGTAGGATGACGATGGGGATTCTTCAAGAGTGTCTGGTCATGGAATATGTGTACATAGCGAATAGTAGGTTAATAAAAGGAGTATGCATTTTGGGTATGTCGCATCTCCTGTTGAATTCATTTCAGTTGTTGTTGTTTATTTCGGTATTTCCATTTCTGTTTGTTCGTAATGATAGTTGCATGTGTAAAACATGGAAAGGTATGAATGTGATATTTTGGTTGAGACTATTTTCATAATGGAATGCATGAGCAAATTGATGCATGGTTGAAATGGAATTGCATATATGTGCATGTTCTTGGATCATTTTGGAAGTGACTGATTTGTATGTACTCATGAGTGATTTTTTTTAGCACTGATAGCTTCAATGAGTGCAGGTTCAATGGAAGTGACGGCTTGATGAAAAGGTATGCAACCAAGTAATAAACTGACATGTTCATGGCTGAATGTATATTGCAGCATGTAGTGGCTCGTCGAGGACGACTTTGCAAATAAGAAGAGGGGAGTATGTTAGCTCAGAAAATGGTTGGTTTTGATGCACTAATGTGGTTCTATTTGGCAGGAAAATACGTTTGATTTCAGGTACTTGAAGAGTTGATTTGATGATTGATGAGAAGTATTTGGAGATATTGGTAAAGGAAAGCAGGCTATCGACTATGAATTATAATGAGAATTCAAGCATGGGCTGTTTGAACGGGAAAGGACAAGAACTCGAACAAGAAGAAACTATGAAGAATGTTTCGATTTGGAGGATTCCAGTGATGGTGGGATCTTCTTATTGCAGATTGCAGGGATGTGGAGAACAGGTTTCACTTGAAAAAGGCCATTGTGCTTTTAAAGTGGAGGGTTTTAATGCTTTCTTATCAATCATCAAATACAATCGTTTGACCGATTTCTGGGAATTGATCTTCGACACCTCACCGAAAAAGAATTCAAAGATGTGGAGAAAGTAGAAACTTCTTTTGTTTTTCTCACACGAACTGGGTGGCTGCATCATTTTTCGAAGAAAATCGACTGCAACGACAAACACATCGTGAGCGTGGATAGATTTTTTTTGAGAGATGGGTATTTTTCTTTTTGTGTTGCAGATCGAGGAGCATTCTAAAAATGTGAGGGTATACTTCTGAATATAGGGATTTGACGGGTTTTTTTTTTGGCTTCTGTTCTGCATTCTCTCGTCCACTTTTTCAGTTTTTGTGATAGGGTAATACTGTCAAAAATTTGACATCTGAAGAGGGAAGGAGATGCGAATGGGGGCTCGATGAGAAAACAGCTGAAGAAACGACTGTTTCCAATGTCTAATCTGATGCATTCCCTTTTTACGACCGACTCCAGAAGTCATTAGCGCGTTGATTATGCTCTGAGGTAGAGCTCTCAGAGACTGAAATGGAAGAAAAGAAGAGTGTGCAAGCAAAGAGGAAACACTGAGTGCCTGGATTACAAGAATGCTGAAGATGTTTCTTATTAGAGCATATATTGAAGATTTTCAAAGCAATTCCTCTGTCGAAGTGGCTACAGATAATGTTTGAAAGATAAACCCATATGGGAGGGGAAACATGTGCTTGAGGCGGTTACCTGTCGGACTGCTACTCTGACAACAAAGAAACTGCATAATCAAGGTTTATAGTCAAAGGCTCACGCTCGGCAATTTTTTCTATTTTCACTCTCGAATTTAGGAAGAGGACATCAGAGTTTGAGGAAGAGGGATTTTTCCCACCACAGTTACTGTAAATGGAGTGAGATCGGTACGTTCTCAGAGAAGTAACAACGGAACTGAGTTGAAAGGCATAGAAGGAGAGAGTTTTGTTGTCAAAGGGAAGAATATCTACCGGAACACACCTAACATAGGCGAAAGGACGCATTGGAAGACGCTGCTGGACAGAAGTCTCGAGGCATGATTGAAAAAGCTCTGGCTGAAAGGGAACGGGTATCTCTAGACCTATGACAGATAAAGATTATCTAGCTTTGTGCAATAGGACCCACGGGAAGATAATCAAAGTTGCTGCTCCTCAAATGATGATCATGTACTGGAGAGTGTGTACCAAATAAGAAAGAGACATCTCTGGTAATCTAAGCTTGTAATCTAAACATACGCTCTCCTCTTCATAACCTGCATCTCGGGCAAAACAAGAATGATCATCCACTTTAGCTTTGCCTGGACCAACCTGTAAGCGCTACATTTTATGCTTTCAAATACTGCTTCAGATGGCATAAAAAAAAAAAGAGGAAGAGTATGGGAGGGTAGCATCGACCAGCTACTCAACTTTGTAATTAACTGGGGGAAAGGCTCTTGAAGCAAAGCACTAAAGAAAGTTAATCATTCTATCCTCTGACGTGTGTGGGCTACACGTCAGAGGATACAATGTGGAGTTAACAACGGAAGCAGATGACTGAATGCATACGTGTTGACTCCAAGGGCAAAGACATATCACGGGCCTGAAGCTTCATTTCACGGATGCCTGTCCACACGAGCATGCAATTGCCTCCTGTGAGGAATTACAAAATCTGAGTCTAAAGCGATTTGTAGCAGAAGAAGGCAAGTCCCATTTGTTTTTCTTGGAACAAGGGAAGATAAGTTTTTCCTATTTTCTCTTATCTACTGAGCATTCTGTTTCTTGATTATTCTCGGGATTCACCTATGAATGCGAACTCTTTGAGAAATTCGTAACAACTTGTCTTAGAGGGTTTCAGGAATGGAGGTTAGGGTAAAGGAGAGGAACCGATTTCGAATCCTTTGATGATTAATAAATGTTACACACATGTATGAATAGAAATTAAAATTTGAAGAATGTCATGCGTGCACAATCAACGGACAGGTTTTCAGATTTTCTCTTAGTGTTTCATGTCTATCATTTTAGTAGTGGGAACGTAATGTTGGATGTAACATCAAAAAGAAAAAAAAAAGAATTGGTAATAAACGTAACAAACAGATAGAGTTATTTGTGAACTACTAGAGTGCACGGGATGAATATTCTTTTCATGTGCCTCGTTCAATATGCAAAATGAGGAAACCCTATCGTATCTGGTTTGTGAATATCCAGCATCACCAGGACCGTTGCATGCATTATCTGACACTCTTAGGCTAGAGTGAAACCCTTGACATCAACGTTACCATTGCAATGCCTGGTGTTATCCCATCTAATTTAAGAGGATAAGGCCATCCAAGTTTCCGAGAATTTACCCAAGTGAAGTGTCTAGCAGCATTGGGAACAACATATAAACTGATCACATGGATTATTCACAATAATCTATGGATACTAGCTTGGACAAATTTGTTGAAAAGATAGTGAAAGCAATATTAAGGAGGAATCCACCATAGCCTTTCCATATTGGACATCTTTCATTGAGGCTGACCATCTCATGTTATATTCTTGTAACACCGAGGGATTGTATTGCTAGTGAGATTTTTATCCTTAACAAGGTCTCATATTTCCAAGCTGATTAATATCATGGTGATGCATGTATGCCATAAGAGAAAAAAACATTATGAGTGAAAGTGTGAGAGGGGCAGAAAGAGAGAGCAAGTGAGAAGGGGAAGGAGAGAGGAAGTAAGTGTGTGTGGGTATGGATAGATGTGTGCAATGGTGTGTGAGAATGCGTGTATAGATATACAAGTGAGTATATGGGGGGTGTGCACAAGTGAGCAAAGGCTAGTGAGAAGGTGAGGGTGTGCGTGCATAGGAGAGGGAGTGTGTGTAAGTGTATGTGTAAGAGTGAATGAAGTGAGAGTAAGCAAGAGAGGGATAATGTGGGTGTGTGAGTGAAAGAAAGAGGCTGAGAAAGAGAGTGAGAGTATGTGAGAGAAAGAGTATGGAAGGGTAAAGAGGTACACGTGAGAGAAAGTGGGAGAGAGGGAGAGATAGGTTAAGAGCAAGAGTACGAGAAAAGAGGGGAACCGGGAATTAAGTGGCACGGAAGCATGTGAGCAAGAAGACACTTGGGCATACATTCATACACAATTTAGTGATTTGAAGGAAAGCAAGTGAACTGATCTTGGGGAGTTAGAGCAAGATATAAGCTCGTAAATGCATCTTTCCCTTGGACTAAGAGGGAAAACATTTTGGTGCGTTTGCCGGGAAGTATATGAACTAGTACATATACAAACGAAGGATTCCTCGAGGGATAACTATGGGCTCCAGGTAATCCAATTGGACCGATTCCGAGGGGTTTGAACAAAATAAAGTCTCATATAATCATTTTTTCCTTGGGCATTAGAACTAAACATTTGCCATATGGTCACCTCCACAAGTATAGCATCTTTTCATAGGGGCAAATCTTGGGATCTGTTTGCTAGAGACACCTAATTTCTGAGCTACTTTCTCTACTAATTCCTTGATAGATGTGGATTGTGTGGAAGAGAGGCTAGAAGCACTATCTGAATCTTTGTAGATTTTGGAGAGCTCTAAATCTTCCCCTAGGTTATCCTCGATGTCGATGCACATGCGTACACACTCTTCTATAGTCCTAGGGTCCTTCAAGTACACATATGACTTCAATTTGGTACTTAGCAATCCATCCAAGAATAAAGCCACTTGTTTGGCTAGTGTTGGTAACTCAGGAACAGGGCATCTCTCAAGATATTGCCTAAATCTTCTTCCTGCAAGTCTCACGGTCTCTTGAGGGGTCTGCTTGAAGCTGTGTATCAATGAGGAAGTATTATGCCTTATGCCACTTTTAGAGAATTCAATGATGAAAGCCTCTAAGAGTTGGTCTATGCTCCTGAACTGTCTCTCATTCAATGGTTGAAACCACGTAAGGGTTGTGTTCTTCAGGGTTAGACCAAAGGCATTATACTGCGTGAATAGGTCTTCAACTTGTTCAGCTCTCAAAACTTGCCTAAACTTAGCCACATGATCATACGGGTCTCCTGTGCCATCGAAGTAGTTCTTCATGGACTTAACTAGCTGTGTAGGTCTCAAGGTTCTGGTGTGTTCCCTAGGCCTTGGCAGAGGGAAATCATCAGCATTCCTTTGGTTCCTTGGGGCTCTAAGTCCCTCAGGTTCCACTCTATTTGCTTCCATTCTCGTCCTTTCTCTTCCCACTGGGTTGGCAAAGCTTACCTCCGGTCTATCCCTATGTCTGTCTCTTTGAGCTCTGTGAGCTTGGGATGTTCCAGCTCCTGGGTGACCAAAGGACACATTCGATCTTGGTTGGGGGAAAATAAATTCACATTTCCAAGTGTAAGCATGTCTATCATTTTCTGTAACCACAAAGATCCTCTCTGAAGCGTGATCTAAGTAGGTCACTCTGCCTGGGCTATCATGATCTTTGAACTCATATATCATGATTGTTCCTACCTCATTCGGCTGATCAGATCTATACCTCCAAAAGGCTTCATCAATCTCTCGGTTCAGGAGTAGATCTATGCTCTTATTGTCTTGGGGAATCCACTCTGGTGTGGTAATCCTAGTGAGAACAGATTTGCCTCGGGGGGTTCTAGGTTCTACACCCATGTTTCCTTGCTCCAGGTCACCTAAGTCCGCTTCTGGGATCACACTCCCAAATTCATCTGTCCTATCTGGATGACTGGTGACTACATATATTGTCCCTTCTTTGTCCAAGTATGCTCCATTTTCAAACTTGATAGCTGAGTGCTCTAGTCCAATGGATTGGTCAAGGTTTTTGATCTGGACCACAGATCTTCCTAAGCCGTCCTCATAGATGCTAGCACCTAATCGGTTGGTCCTAAGGTATTCCAGCTGCGTCTTGTAGGGGCCTTCTACCCTATGTAAGTATGGCACACCTGAGCTTCCTGTAGGTCTCTCCATTCCGTGGGACATCTCAGACTCGCTAGTCTCAGAGCTAGGGTAATACGAATGATGGCTCAACTGCTAGGCCCAAGACCTAGCAGTATGATTGACACTAGCCTCTGAAGATCTAAGACTTTGTCTATCTCTCCCTAGGTGTCGTCCTGATCTAAGGTTCATATGCCCAATTGAATGATCTCAAATTTTCCCAAGTACACTTTGCGTTGCTTAGTTCTTTTGTATTAGTCACTTGTTCTTTTTTAATTGCCCTTAGGGTGTCACTTCTTGTCCATTTAATCTTCGTCGCAAGGAACACTTGAATTTTATCATACTTTGAGTGTGGTCGCTCAATTTAAGTTCTTTTCCCTTAGGTTGTTTCGCAATTGTAATCTCCTAACACTTGCACTTGAGTGATTAGAGTTCTTGGACTTGGTCGTTCTTAACGTGTCCTTAATTAATCAAGACCTCTATCCGTACTTAGCCTATGCTAGGTACGGATAGAGGGTGTTGAGAATTTCCAACCTTAAGTTTCTTCCCTCGGTTGCCCTTGTATGCCCAGGAAGCATGTTCCCAAGCTTGCACTTACTCTTGCTTCAAGTACCCTTTGATGCTCTCAAAGAACCTAAAAAAGTCCACAATTAGCTCAAGAATTGAATTCAGTTGACAGACAGATCACTTTCATGCATGTAATTCACAGACCCAATTGCCTTTTGCCTTTATGAAAAACAATCCCATGGGAAACTTAGTTTTCCTACCCCGGGATATGGTCACTTCAAATTACCCTATCTAATAATCCTGACATTAATTCTACCGTAACCAGTGGAAGTTTTGGTTGTACTCCCCACGAGCTTTCCAACAAAACAAAAATCACCGCAATCGGATTTCGTGTGAGGAGGTTATGTCCGTTCAGGGTTTTGGGGCTAAAATAGGATTTAAAACAGGTTAACCGATAGACAGGACTTCTCAAAATGCTCTGGGTATAGGCCTCACAATGCTCTACTAACCCTTAAAAGTTCCCCACAATTTGCCAAAAAATTAAACCACTATTTTTTACCCTAAAAAATTGGCCAAATTTGCCCATCAATCGCGTTCGCAAGCTCTGTCAATCGCGATCGACGTGTCGGTCGTGATTGACAAGTCCGTCGTGGTTGTCAGTCACGATTGATGGGTCAATCGTGATTGACACGTGGCCCGGATTTTCAGTCGATCGTGGTCAAAAGGTCGTTGACTCTGTCGGTCGCAATTGATGAGTCGATCGTGATTGACAGGTCCGTCGCGAGGCTCTATCAGTCCTCGTCAAGCAATCGTTGATTGGGTCGGTCACGATTGACAGGTCCGTCGTGGCTGTCGGTCGCGATTGATGGCTCGATCGCGATTGACACGTGTCACGCGTAGATTCAGTCGGTCGTAAATCAGTCGATCGTTGACTCTGTCGGTCGCGATTGATGAGTCGATCGCGATTGACAGGTCGGTCGGCAAGTGTCCGTCGTGGTTTGTCGATCGCGATTGATAGGTCGATTGCGATTGACAGAAAACTGAGGAATTTTAAAATTTCAAGCACACATTTAGGATGTCCTAGGCCTACACATCATGGTTATACACTTTGTTTTGCAAAATGGTCAACTTTTTTGTCGATCGCGATTGACAGAGGTCAACGCCTCGGGACCTGCACAGTCAAATTTTTTACCTGCTAAAGCTGGTGCAGCTGTTGGGGATGTTGATTCCTGCAGAAAATCTCAAAAAGCACAAAAAATCACAAGCACAGAAACACTCTCTCGCTCTCTCTCACAAGTGAAATGAGGGAAATGGTATGGGTGGGGTGATATGACCAAAAACTGAGATTTTTCGCGATGATGGAGATGGATGTGGGAGATGGTGAGGATGATGATGGTGATGAGAAAAACAAAAGAAAATAGATAAAAGTGAAGAAAATACCTATGACTCCAACGCCTCAACTCTACGTTATACCATCACACGCTCATCCTCAAAGCTCTATCCCCGGCAACGACGCCAAAATTTGGTGTAGCTCAATGATGAGTAGTGTTAGAGGGCCACCGAACCAGGACGGATGAACCCGGACAGGTGCCGTAAAAAGTGGATTCGCGGAAACATTGTAGCAGACTTCTATTTAAAGCGCACAAAGGAAAGCGGTAAAGACCGGCAGTTTTTGGGGAAGCGTCTTTGCTTCTGTTGGGTATTGTAGTGTGTTGATTAAGTCTCGAGCCGAGGTGCTTGAAGATTACAAGTGCAGCATTGTGTGTGTACGTATTCTGTTCAGTCGGTTTTACTGAGTCCGTTTGGGAAACTGCGAGCATCCTGTTTGAGATTGTGTGTAAGGTATTGATGAGAATATTGAGTTCTGTTCTGTTCTGTTCGCATCTAACTATTCTACTATCCCTTCTGTCGTGCCGAGTTCTATTCGGTAGTCTTGTGTTGTGAATCTGTTTGGGATAAGTTATACGCGGTTTTTTGGATCTTTTTCTTCACGGAATAGTGTGGTTATCATCCTCCGAGGGACTGTGTAAGGCCGAAGTGAACTATTTGTATTTTTCCGATTAAGTGATCAGATTCGATACGATAGTCTGCGTTCACTGAGGATTCCAATCTCAGGAAGAACTTGTATCGGTAAAGGTCTGTACGCGAACAGAAGCATTGGTAAGTTTGTGATGAATCAACTGTGGTAGGAACTTGTTGCTTGAGTCGTTATATGATAAGTTTGCGTAACCTCGGTTATAGCTGTCTATTGTATTATTGTTCGGTATACCTATCTGTCACACGAAAGCAGCATATTGAGTAGTATCCAATTAATGAAGTTGAGTATTCTATTAGTTATAAGTCAGAACAGGACCTCTGCTCCATTACTATAGCAGATTCAGTCCAGAAGTCCTAAGTTTCCGCATGCCGAATAGTTGTCAGTAGTCAGAATCAACCACTGAGCTAAGACATGATGGAGTATTTATGAGTGTGTGAAAGGTTGGGAAAATAGTACAGGGCCTCTGTCTAACAGACCCCTACCACTCCCAAGAACCCACGTGGCTGAGAGAACGATTGCGGTTAAAGATTTGGAACCAAGTGAAAGAGAAGCATTTGAATAGAACGTAAAGTAACGATTAATCGGTATCAGTTTAACCCATAACCCATTTTTACATTTAACAGTAGCACCTCCTTTAATGTCAATCTGGGAAGACATGAGGATGGTATGATGACCTCGAGCAAGTGAACGCACAAGTGCGTGAGTGAGAAGCACACTAACATGCACACACATACACGCACACATGCACACAAGGCAAGACAAAGAGTGAGAAGCAATGGAGTTCTTTAGATTACTGTCAAAAAGCTCATACAAGTTCAAATCTATCACAAGCTAACCTCAAAAATGAGCTCTCTAGCTCTATTTATAGTTTTTGACTAGGTTTTGGCCTTGTCCAGACCTAGTGTCTAGCCTAGTTAAAAATTAGGTTCTCTGCCCTATTTGGAGGTCCAAACGGAGTCTAAAAAATGTGAAAACTGATAGGTAGGTACTTCTAAAGCTCCTCAAGCTCAAGGACTCCTTGGCTTGCACAAAATGGAGCTAAAAAAATATGAAATGGTATTTACAATGGTTTTTAGTGATGAAAATCACTATTTTTGTAGGGATTTCTTCTAACATTTTGACATACATTTCCTGGAGCTCTCTACTTGCTCCTTCTTCTTGTGTGCCCAACTCTTTGATGCCTGAAAAATTTAAATGGCCTACTTGCTAGATCTTCTTTGACTACTGTGTCTGCTTGTGCTTTCCCTTCGCTCCAACTCCCTTCATAGGCTTCCTTGTCTTGTGAATCCTTCAGTTCCTTGACTATTGCCAACACCTAGGAACACAGAGGTAGTGAAAAACACTAAAGTGCAGTGCAACCTCACTTTAGAAGAACTACTCAAGGTTAGGCCCGAACTGTGGAAGCATGTAGCCAATCAAGTGCCAGAAGTAGCAAAACCTCGTTCCCAGGTAGGATCTCATATAACAGTGCCAGAAATACCCTTGGATAAAATAGGAGACATGATCGAAGGAGAAGAAGGAAACACCTATCTTCCCATTACCCATCAAGGATAAACAACCAAGGCAATTTTGGATTCCAGGGCAGGAGTTGCAATTGCTACCACTTCCCTATGGGAGCGTTGGGGTAAGCCTGCACTCAGGTCAACGAGAATGAAATTGCAAATGGCCGATGGTCACATTGAGAGACCCTTAGGATTGCTGGAAGGAATAACTCTCACCACATGTGGTGTGGAGTTTGAGCATACTTTTGCTATATGTGACTTTAGCAAAATCATGCCTATGAGATGATTCTGGGAAGACCATTTATGCGATAGTTGCAAGTGGTACAGGATTGGGGAACTTATTCTTTATATTTGCAACACTTAGGTGTCACAACCAAAGTCAATCTCAAGGACTACTCTCATAGAGATGTACCCCCTATCTAATGGAATCCCATCCATAGAGTTAAAGATGATACTGAGTCAGTGCACTCCATAGGATGAGGATCCTCATGGATGCATGAAGACACCCACTTATGGATGTGTAAAGTAGCGGTAGAAGAAGAGAAGAGGGAGAAAGCAAGAGAGGTAAGTGTGAAGGAAACCCATAGATCAATTCAAGACCCAGCCTATGCACCTGTAGTATTTCTTGACGAAGAGTTTGAACCTCATGGTTGGGCATAAATTTTAGCAACAATGGATGTAGCCATCAATGAAGAACAATGGACACCCCACTATGACGAGGATGGCTATGACATTTCAGTATTCTCAATAGAGCCAATCATGTGTGAGTCGCTTATTGAAGAATGTGAGCCTAGCATTGATGCATTTGAGGATACAAGTGACTCTGATCTAGAGTGAATCATTATGGACTCACCTTTTGCATCAGATGAAGAATACTTCTATGAGGTAGAAGCTCACCCTCAGAGACATGAAGAACTTATAAATGAGGTGAGGTTAGCCACACAAGTAACCCCTAAGAGTGAAGGCAAGAAGAGAGAGAAGAAAGAACCCATCTTAGGGGAAGAAGAATCTTTGTTTGAGGTCCCTAAAAACTTTAAGAAGTACGAAATAGATGATAGGAGAGTCGTGATAAGAATGCCTAAGCATGAGGCGCAATCAGGGGAGGCCTATGATAACAAAGAAACCACCAAGAAAATAGTGGTAGCCATAGAAGAAGGAGAAGAAAGATGCACATACATAGGACATGACCTAACGGAAGAAGAAGAGCACGAGTTGATAGCCTTGCTAAGAGAATATAGAGATGTATTCGCTTGGAGTTACAAGGACTTGAAAGGTGTGGACCCTGAATATGCTCACACAATATTCCCATGACCTCAGATGCCAAACCCTCTAAGCAAAAGCCATACACATATAATGATAACTATGCTGCCAAGATTAAAGAAGAGATAGATCGCTGGGTTGGATTCATCTATGAAATTGAGCACACTGAGTGGGTATCCCCCATTGTAGTGGTGCCCAAAAAGAATGGAAAGTTACGTGTATGTATTAACTTGAAGAAGGTTAATGCAGCCACTATTCGAGATAACTATCTGCTTCCAATCATTGAGCACCTATTAGAGAGAGTAGCAAGGAAGGAAGTGTACAACTTCCTTGATGGATTTTCTGGCTACAATCAAGTAGCCATTGCTCCAGAAGATCAACATAAGACGGGTTTTGCCATAGAGTGGGGCATATTTGCCTTCCGGGTAATGCCATTTGGTCTTACCAATGGGCCAGCCACTTTTCAAAGGCTGATGTGTCATGTATTTAAAGAGTTCTTGAGGAAGAATTTGGAAGTCTACGTTGATGACCTCTGTGCTCATTCCAACATTAGATAGACACATATACCTGAACTCAGGCAAATCTTTGACAAATGTAGAGAATATCAAGTCTGCTTGAACCCAAAAAATTGTGTGTTCATGGTCAGACAAGGCAAGATTCTAGGACATATAATGTCAAAGAAATGCATATCCACGGATGAGGAGAAAGTGAGAGCCATAGCAGAGCTACCTAAGCCAAAGAATGTCAAGGAAGTGCAAGCTTTCATGGGGCATTGTGGTTATTACCAACGCTTCATACACATGTATGCCATCATTGCAAAGCCTCTGTACGGACTTTTGACTAACTTTGAGTGGACTGATGAATGTGAGAACTCCTTCAATGAGCTTAAATGGCGATTATATTCAGCACCAATCTTGACTACACCAGATTGGAATAAGCCCTTCCATGTTCCACGTGGATGCATCCAATTATGCTATTGGATGTGTGTTAGCTCAACCTACTGGTGAAGGTAATATGGATCTTCCGATTGCCTATGCTAGTAGACAATTGAATGCAGCTGAACGAAATTATACGACCATTGAGCGAGAAGGATTTGGCATGGTATATGCGGTTAAAAAGTTTAGACACTATTTGCTTGCAAAATAAGTTTAAGTTTTTTTACTGACCATCAGGCATTGTTGTACTTAGTGAACAAGCCATGCAATAGAGGCAGATTAGTAAGATGGTTCCTCTTGCTCATGGAATATGACTTTGAGGTTGTGGTGAGGAAAGGCAAGACTCACTTGAGAGCAGACCATCTCTCTAGGCTCACATCTGGAGAGGCCCCACAAGGAGTATCAGATGACCTTCTTGATGCTTACTTGTTTAATTTGGAAGTCGTGCCGCAGTGGGCCAAAACATTAGTGCCAGTATTGACATACTGGCCTAACCACCCAGTAATAAACACTCAAGATAGGGAGGTAGTAAAAGCCCAAAAGTATCATATCATGGTAGGGAGTATGTACAAGCATATAGATCAAGGGATATTAGCCTGTTGTGTGGAAGAGGATGAGTATGCTAAATGGTTGCAATTAGCACATGTGGGTGCATTAGAGCAACACTGCTCTAAGCAACGAACATTACAGACACTTAGGAGATTCGGAGTGCATTGGCCTACTATGGAAGCTGATGTACATAAGATGTGTAAAGAATGCCCAGTCTGTCGTACCTATGGAGCATGCCACACTATACCAAGTGTCCCTAATACTAGATTGGAGTGAACCATTAGTAGCCTTCTTGAGGACGAAAACATTTCCCCAAGACATGACCCTAGTGAGGCAAAGAAGTTTAGAACAGGAAGCCCTAGATTATGCACTCATTGATGATAATCTATACAAGCATGGAAAAGACGGATATTTGAGACTATGTGTCCATGAGAGTGAATATCTCAAGATCTTGGAAGCTGCTCACCAAGGTGTGGCAGGAGGACACTTTGGACTAGACCCGGTGATCAAGGCTATACTATTTGCAGGTCTTTGGTGGCTAACCCTTCACATGGATGCACATACCTATGTGAAGAGGTGTGAGGTTTGTCAGTGAACTCAGTATCCTATACGCAAGGATGAGATGCCATTGAAACTTATGATGGGTGGACGTGCATTCTCTAAGTGGGGAATAGACGTTGTCGGTCCTATTAATCCCCAGCTAAGGGTTCACATGCAGAGTACATTATTGTGGCCACTGATTATCTAACCAAGTGGGTAGAGGTAAAAGCTACGACAAAGAATGAGGCTCAGACGACCGCTAGGTTCTTATTTGAGAATGTGTTCACTAGATATGGGCTACCTATAGAGCTAGTAAGTGATAGAGGGACTCACTTCTTGAATGAATTCATTGAAAATCTTCTTCAAGAGTTCTTGGTGATACACAAGAAGTCTATCCCCGATCATCCACAAGCTAATGGGTAAGCCGAAAGCACAAATAAGATTCTATGCAATGTGCTAACCAAATTAGTGAATAACAAACGCTCTGATTGGGACAAACAGCTACACCATGTTGTTTGGGCATACTGAGTTGCTTATAAAACGGTACTTCAAGCCACCCCCTTTCAGATGGTGTTTGGCCAAAATGCAGTGCTACCATTGGACTTCTTGATACCTACATTGAGAGTAGCACAAGGGCACAATTGGATAGGCCATGAGCTTTCATCTAGAATCTTTGACCTGGAATGATTAGCTGAAATAAGATTAAGAGCTGCAGCAGGAATTTATGCAGCCAAGAAAAGGAAAAGCGCATATTTTGATGCACATGTGAAGGATAAGGGCTTGAAGGTAGAAGACCTAGTACTAGTCTACACATTGAAGCAACATGCACGAAAATTAGAGAAGAGAGGCTATGGACCCATGATTATCAATAGGAGGCGACATCCCACCAAGTGCGCGGATGCAGAGTCAAACTATATCAAGAACCCCTCACTGAGGAAATGCTCAATTGACTCAACACTGCCTAGAAACGCAAAGAAGAGGAAAAGCGAATTCGAGAAGAAGCACAGGCAGAAGCACTCGAACGCATTCGAAGAATGAAATTGAGAAGACAGGGTATAGATCAGCCTAGGACAGATGCCCACGCAGATCTAGGATATCATGGATATGTGTGAAGTCTCAGGTGTGAGTTCCCATAGAATAATTGATCGATGTCCTTTTATAACCTTAGAGATAGGACAAGGAAATAGTACAAGAATTGTACGAGCATTGATTGACTCAGGTGCAACCACTAGTGCTGTTAAACATTCTTACTGTTAAGAATTGAACTTAGAAGTCAATCCTATAGAAGCATATCTCATAGGATTGGGAGGTGTGGAAACCCCTTGCGTGGGCGAGGTCAAGATTCCCCTCTACATCCAAGATGTTCTTATGACAGTTAAGGTGCTAGTGTGTCAAGACGAGGACCTCAGTGAGCCTCTTGTCTTGGGGCAAGACTGGATCTATGATCATGCAGTCAACCTCAACCTAAGAAGTGGACTTCTTTAGGTTTGGGTTAATAAAAAATGCATTACACTTGAATTAGAAAATGAGGCACTCAAGGAATTAGGAAAGGCACACACTCCTGGTCCTTCTAGGAGTACATGTGAAAATGGCGATGCTATTCTTGTCCAAAACTATGTGATGCAAAGGGATGATTGCCTCAACAAGGAAGTCAAAGATACGATGGAACTCCCTTCTTTTCCAAAAGCCAAAGGGATAGGGCAACCAAAGGTGGATCAAATGCAGAAGAAGCAGATGACCTATGCTCGAAGTCAAAAGAAGGAACAAAGCAAGGTGTCTCAGCCACCGAAACAAGTATGGGTGTGGAAAGGCGACCAACCTGTTGCGGTCCAGTCACAATCATCCGCTCAACTTCATATTAGTGAGCAACGACAGGACACTAATAACAAGTCTTTCAAAAATTCTTCTACTAAAGTGAAGTGTATCTGGGTACCTAAGAAGTCGATGAAGGCTGACCCACAATCAAGACAAATTTGGGTGCCTAAGGCTTGCTTGCGGGCTCAAATAGCCACACATAAACCACACCACGTACAACATGATACATGCACTCAGACAGCGGATATCCACTCTTATCAGACACACACAAACACATATTTGTCCCTGAGCATGAGTAGAGTCACTTGTAAGTGGGTCCCTAAAAAGCCTCATGTACAAACAAACATTCTTATGAAGCCCACCAGAGTTTACACAAAATCAACAAAGAAAGCCACCCACTGTGTTTGGCAGCCCAAACCTTGTAACAAACCACTTGATCCCATTGTAAAGCTACCTCCGCTTACTAACTGTATCCACACTGCACCCCACCACCCCAAGTAGCACATAGGAACCCTGCATCGGCTAACCACTTTGCACACTCACAACCACACGAGCACTAACTAACTAACTAACTACCTCACAATTCATCATGTTAATGTTGTAACGGGGACACATGACCACTGTGTCCATTTGCAACGTTAACATTCATTTGTATATTCTCACAGAACCAGCGACCAATTTCTTCAATATGGCCGAGGCTACAGGAACGAGCTCCCAGGCAAACACTAGTCCTCAGATAGTAGACATTGAAATTCTCCCTATTGAGGAAGAGTTGAAGGAAAGACCACAGGCATTGAGAGCATTACATGTTATACCTATTCAAAATCCCCCCCAAGGGCACACATCACTAGTAAGCAAGATCTCACATTGGTTCAGTGAAGTGGCAGGACCCCTTGGAGAAGGCACTTATTTGTGGGAGGCTGAAATAGAGTTCAACGGACGCTGGGGCCGGTATCACTTCTTTACAAGAGTTTGAGAGGCTTCAAAACAGTGAAGGGTTGAAACCAATATGGAAGAAGGCTGAATTATATGATTACTTCAAAGCTCAGTTACCCAAGCCCGACTTTCTACGATGTTCATACTTGATTAGCACCCTCACTCCCAGTAAAGAGAAAAAGGGCTACAACACCTTTGTACTACCGTCTCTTACAAGAGGTAATGAACTGAAGCGCTTCAAATTGACGAACAATTTGGTAAGGGAAGCTCTAGATATGAAAGGTATGCACATCCCCATAGATAAAGAGACAATGATCCTAGACAACATGAAGAACAGGAACTTGACTAAACTGAAGGATATGGTGGCAATGACACCAACTATTGCCATTCACCTCCGAATGTGCATGCAACACTTCGCGTTCCCATCTGAAGAAAGATTCACGATGCCACCCAAGAAGATTTTGTTCAGTTTATACTTAGCGGACGCTTTTGATCTCACAATCAACATGCCTCATTGGATCATTGACCAAATACACTTGGCACATCAACGATGGTACAAGAAGCAGAATTCAGTACTTTATGGATGTTGTGCTCTTACAAGAATTGTTTATCGGTGCTTGGCATACGATGCGCCAATTCAAAGGGCACTTGTTTGGACTAGGGTGCAAGAATTTCAACGAAGACTATGAGCCGCAAGGCCTCCATCCAAGAAAATGAGGGGAGCGGTTCAGATGCCCTGTGCACAGGCCCGAGGTGCCACACTGACACCGGACACAACTCCACGACTTCCAAGGCGAGTGCAACCTTTCACTATCAGATCACCAAGGCACAATGCGGAGGGATCGAATCTGGTGTTCCCACCGATACCCACTGATTTGGAGTTCCCTCATGGCTTCACACTAGAGGATCTAACTAATGAGGAGATAGAAAGAATAATTAATGCAACGAATTTGGAAGTTGAAGCAGAGCAACTAAGTGGGCAACAAACTGTCACGGACCAACCCCATCCAACTCAACCAGACGTCGTTGAAGTAGATGAAGATGAAGAGGAGACTGCAGAAGAGGAGCAAGATGATGAACAAGAAGTACCATCCGACGAGGGCGAGCATGAATATGAGCAAGAAATTATACCGAAACTCGAAGGCACCCCTACCTATATGAAGCAATTAAAAAGACTCTATGATACCATCAAGCAGGTTCAGGAACAACACAGACTATCCCTGGCAGCAGGAAAGGCCGTAATAAACCAAATCCTTGAAGACGAAGGTGTGGATGATCAATACAAGGCAACCCTTGACATGATTGCTGATGCATTGGGGTTACCAGAGACGGTGCACACCCCCCTCACACACTCATGAAGATCGGAGCGAAGACATGGTAGATGCCCCCCTAGACCAGGGAAACAGATAAATATCTTGGTATCAGAACAACAGGGCACCACCTCCACAACCACTGGCACAGCTTATACCATTCATCACACTGATGAAGCCCATACCTCAAGTGCACCGCCATCACCACCTTTACCACCCTCCCCTCCAACTCCACCACCCCTCCTCCTACCACCACTGCCATTCGAGCCTGCCCCTACAAGGAGTACTATCATATGCACCAAAAACTTCTCTTTCCTTATCATGGGAGTTGGTAATTTTGAATACCATTGTTGGTAGTTCATTTACATTATCAAATGCTTTATTTGTGCCAGGGATCAAGAAGAATCTATTATGAGTTTCACTTGTAGCCAAGATTGGCTTGGTTGTGAAATTTGTTGATGACAGATGTACAGTTCATGATTTGTCAAATAGTGATGTCATTATTGCTTTTAGCAAGGGCTGTATAAGATCATAGATTATGCAAAATCTATGAATGATTTAGCATGTGCAGTTCAAGATTCTCAAGCTATGTCAAACGCAAAGCTTTGGCGTGCATGCTTTGGTCACCCGAGTTTTGCTAGTTTGCTATGTCTATAGAAACCTGAAATGGTGTCCTCTTTGCGCAAACTTGAAGCACATGGTAAACATGTATGTGAAGGATGTATTTTGGGCAAAATGCAGCATTCCACCTTCCCAAAAGATGGTTTAGTTCAAGCTACTCAAAAATTGTAGCTTGTTCATAGTGATGTCTAATGTCCTAAGCACACCTTCTTTTGGAAACTATCTTTACTTCGTGAGGCTTTCATTGGTGACTTTTCCAGGCATGCCTTGAAGACTACAAACTTATTTCCAATCTTATGGAGAAAGGTTTACGATTGAGTCTTCATGATTCTGGGGATGCATTTGATGCTATTCTCTATCCGCAGGCTATTGGATGCTTGATTTACTTATGCATTACTCAGCCATATATTTAGTTTTCTATCTCAAAATTGAGCAAGTTTATGAATTGCCCAAGTGTCAAGCATTGGCAGGTGGTTAAAGCACATCTTTCGCTACTTGAGTGGTACTCAGCTATTTGGATTGTTTTATCCCAAGAGGGGATCACTATTGTCAGATTTACATGCTCTTTCTGACTCTACTTGCGCTGGTTCTTATGACACTTGTATGTCCACCAATGGTCTTTGCATGATGCTTGGTAGATCATGCATATCCTTTTTGATCAAGAAGCAACCTATTGTGGCCACTTCTAGTTGTGAGGCTGAGTATA